>OY731404.1:37248005-37488448 GCA_963425845.1 Sphenostylis stenocarpa
ACGATTCTAACATTGACAAGTTAACTGGCCCTAATTATGCCACATGGTCATCAGACGTTAGATTATGGCTTAAGAGTCAGAAGTATCTTGATCATCTTGCCTCGAAAGCACCTACTCTCACTCCTGGTGAGGAAGACCGTTGGGACACCATTGATGCTCAATTATGCGTGGTTCTCAAGGGTACTCTTGATCCTTCGTTAAAACAAATTTTTCGTTCCTACGAAACATGTGCCAAAATCTGGGAACATGCCAAGTTATTATACACCAATGATACTCAACGTCTCTATGATGTCTGTTCTAAATTTGTAGATGTTATTGCCTCTAAACATCATGATTCTATGACAGATTATATGGGCAAATTCATGCTCTTTTTCATGAGTTCAATGAGTTATTGCCTCCTTCCCCCGACCCTGCCATCGAGATAGGACAACGATCAAAGTTCTTCATGCTAGGGGTATTACACGGACTTGCTGATCAATATTCACATATTCGTGATCAGATTTTGGGTTCTCCCGTTGTCTCCACTTTGACATCGACCTGCTCCACTCTTTTGCGTATACCAGCAAAACCCAACCCTGACACACCTGCTTTTGTTAATGATTCTTCTGCATTGGTATATCACCGTGATGATTGAACTCGCCCTCGCAAATAGGGAAAAGGGTGTCCTAAGTGTGAACATTGTGGCAAGCTAGGTCACAAGATTGACCAATGTTATGCATTACATGAGTGTGAACATTGTGGCAAACTAGGCCACAAGATTGACAAGTGTTATGCATTACATGGTCATCCTACTCGATCTACTACAGTTGCTCAGACTGATCTTTTCCCACCTTTATCTGCTAAGGATCCTCCTTCTTCTATTTCATTAGACACACCTGCTATGTTCAACAAATTTCTCAAATGGTATAAGGATCAATAGTCTTCTAGTTCCACTGTGTCTGTCGCACACACAGGTACATCTTTTGCTGGTCTGACCCAATCTTCTTCTGGTACTTGGGTTTTTGATTCAGGAGCCACTAATCATATTACTGGTAACAAATCTTTGTTCTCCTCTTTATCCTCTCCTGATCCTTTACCTTTTGTTACACTAGCTGATGGCTCTAGAGTATCATCTCATGGTGTTGGAACTGTTAAACTTTTCCCTTCTTTAACCAATGATAATGTTCTTTATGTCCCTGGGTCTCCTTTTAACCTGTTATCCATCAGTCGTCTAACTCGTTCTCTTGATTGTGTTGTTTCTTTTACCAACAATTCTATGTGTTTACAGGACCGGAGTTCGAAACAGGTGATTGGCACAGGATGTGAGTCTCATGGTCTTTATCATCTTCGTCCCTTTACACATGTTGGTGCAGTTATAGAGTCTCCCTCTCTTCTCCATGCTCATTTAGGTCATCCAAGTCTTGCCAAGTTACAGCAACTTGTCCCTGCCTTATCTAAATTGTCTAGTTTGGCATGTGAGTCGTGTCAATTAGGCAAGCATAGTCGTACTTCATTTCCTCGTAGTGTCACACGTGGTGCTTTGTCCCCTTTTGTCGTGGTTCACTCTGACATTTGGGGACCTAGCCGCGTTAAGTCTACTTTAGGTTTTCAATACTTTGTTACTTTCATTGATGATTATTCCAGATGCACTTGGTTATTTTTGATGAAAAATCGTTCTGAATTATTTCATATCTTTCAAACTTTTTTCAATGAAATTCAAACTCAGTTCGGTGTTTCTATTAGAGTTTTGCGCAGTGATAATGGTCGTGAATATCTTTCTCATTCTTTTAAACAATTCATGGCTTCTCATGGTATTTTGCATCAAACTTCTTGTGCTTATACACCTCAACAAAATGGTGTAGCTGAACGTAAAAATAGGCATCTTATTGAAACAACTCGCACTCTTTTAATTCAAGGGGAGGTTCCTCAGCATTTTTGGGGTGATGCTCTTCTTACTGCATGTTATCTTATTAATCGCATGCCATCTTCGGTTCTAGATAATAAGATACCTTTTCCCCTGTGGCAAAGATGACTTTTGTTCGTTTATTTATCGCCATGGCCGCTCTTCAACAATGGCCTCTTTATCAACTAGATGTTAAAAATGCTTTCCTCAATGGTGATTTGCAAGAAGAAATCTATATGGAGCAACCTCCTGGGTTTGTTGCTCAGGGGGAGTCTTCTGGGATGGTATATCGTCTTCGTAAATCCCTATATGGCCCAAAACAGTCTCCTAGGGCCTGGTTTGGAAAGTTTAGCAAGGTTGTTCAACAATTTGGTATGACTCGGTGTGAAGCATATCACTCTGTCTTTTATCGACACTCAAGTGCTGGATGTGTTTACTTGATAGTATATGTTGATGATATCGTTCTTACAGGTAGTGACAACCATGGCATCTCTCAGTTGAAACAACATCTCTGTCACCATTTTTAGACCAAAGATCTTGGCAAACTTAGATATTTCTTGGGTATTGAGGTGGCACAGTCCAATGATGGTATTGTTATATCTCAGAGGAAGTATGCCATGGATAGTTTAGAGAAAACTGGGTTGATGAATTCAAAGTCTGTTGATATGCCCATGGATCCCAATACTAAACTTTTACCAAATTAGGGGGAGCTTATACCTGATATTGAGCAGTATGGAAGATTGGTTGGAAAATTGAATTATCTTACAGTTACTCGTCCTGACATTTCCTTTGTAGTCAGTGTGGTAAGCCAATTTCTTAATTCCCCATGTGAAGATCATTGGAATGCAGTCATTCGTATCTTAAAGTATATTAAAGGATCTCTTGGAAAAGGATTGTTATATGATTCTAATAACCATACAAGAGTTGTTTGCTACTCAGATGCTGATTGGGCAGGATCTCCTTCGGATAGAAGATCTACATTTGGATATTATGTCTCCATTGGTGGTAACTTGGTCTCATGGAAAAGTAAGAAACAAAATGTTGTAGCTAGATCTAGTGCAGAAGCAGAATATAGAGCTATGGCCTCAACTGCTTGTGAACTTGTTTGGCTCAAGCAATTGCTTAGAGAGTTACAATTTGGAGATGTCACTCAAATGTCACTTGTGTGTGACAATCAGGCTGCTCTTCATATTAGTTCTAATCCTGTCTTTCATGAGAGGACCAAATATATTGAGATTGACTGTCATTTCATTCGAGAAAAGATTATGTCGGGAGACATCAAGACTGAGTTTGTTAACTCAAGTGATCAGTTAGCAGATATTTTTACTAAATCTTTACGGGGTCCTAGAATTGATTATATTTGTAACAAGCTTGGCACATACGATTTGTATGCTCCAGCTTGAGGGGGAGTGTTAGATATTGTTTAGATATTATTTAATATTGTTAAGATATTGTTAGATATTAACCATAATATCAAACAATATCTTCTGTTTATTCTGTTACTTTCAGTTACTCTTTTAGTTGTATCTCTCTACTATAAATAGACTACCCTATGTGTGATTTATACACAAGGGAGATTAATCCCAAACTCTATTTCTTCTATATTCAACATTTATGATTCATCAATAAAGAGGCATTTCCATAAATTGGTCAAGAGATAGGAAATGAAAGAGAATTTTATTGATATGTATGGGCAAAAGGTTTATTATTTTTACAAAAGGATTACAACTGAATTTAGAAGAATGGTTGGCCAAGGTTGGCTACACTGTATGGGATTTTAACAATCATGCCTATGATATCTGCCCCCTAGTTCTCCTAGTTGCTTTAGTTGAGATGCTCAAGCCCGGAGTGAAGATTGTGCAAAGCTTCCCTTTTGGGGTGTTGGCTCTTGTTTGCCAGGTCTTGCCTATGCATAGGCAAATGATTTCACTAAGGATATGAAGATTGCCTTTGAAGTAGGCTCACTGGGGTAAGTTTTTTTTTCCTTTTGGCGATCTATCAGGGAATTGGTTGACTTCCTGGGGATCTAATTTTGGTTGCCCCTGGATGATGGAGTTTTGACTCCTTATTAGATGCTGGTATGAGCTGGCTTTGCGATGCTCTTATTTCATTGAAGAATGGGCATTCTGTTTTGCTAAAAGTTAGGATTTTTATTTAATTTCGCCTTTTTCCGTGATTTATCTCTTTTTTTTTCGCAATTCGAAATTTAGCTTTTTCTTGATAGTGCGTGTGACTTTTTACTTTTTAATTTCTTTTATGCACGCAGGCTTTTTTTTTCTTTTTGGACGTCCACAAGGGATGAGGTTTTTTCTTTTTGGTGTTCCACTAGGGAATTAGTCGATTTCCTAGGGATGAAGTCTTGGCTGCGAGCTGTCCTTGTGAAGCTCTTATTCTACTGAGGGATAGAAATTTGTGATTCCTTCTTTTTATAGTCTTTTCTAGGGAGATCCACTTGGGGATTTTCTTTTTCGTGGCCCGCTTGGGGGTTTATTGGTCTTCCTTTGTCATGACCTTTTTTCACTTTGGGTTATCCGCTGGGGGGTAAAGGGTTTTCTTTTGAGCTCGTTATTTTCCTTGGATGATGTAGTGGAGATTTTGTATGAGTGTGCTTGGTGACTCATGTGATGGGGATGCTGAGCCATGTGGTAATATTTGTTTTGCCTTTGGAGTAGGCAAGGATCCGCTTGGGGATATTCAAGCCTTTCTGTCAGCTTGGGGTAGAAGGAGAATGGTTGGGGCTTTTGATTCGGGAAGCTCTTATTTTGCTCTGAGTCGCTTAATTATTGGTGGCAACTTGTTCTACTTTCTTGAGGGAGAGCATTATTTGGAGACCTATTTTTGACGCTTCATGTTTTCAATCACAAACATGGAGCTAGTCTCCTTATATGCATGAGTATTATTTTTGTTTATTTACTTACAAAGATTTATTATTATTTTTTATTTTGACAGAGTCGTATTGTGCAACTACTGGTGTGTGGATGTCCTAAATGCAATCTATCCTTTTATTTGATGCATATAGAGAAGTAATTGGCATTCTCCCGCTGGATTTTCATGAATATGCTGATGAGCCCCTTCTCTTTTGATTTAACCCTAACTTTTGCCTAGACCGCCCTTTAGGGGTTTTCGACCTAGCGGGCAGCCTTAATTTTTTCCTATGATATCTTAGCGGGCTCTTCCCTTTTTATGAATGCCCTAAATTTTGCCTAGATCGCCCTTTTGCGGGTTTTCGATCTAGTGGGCTACCCTAACTTTTGCCTAAGAATCTCCTAGCAGGTATTATTCTCTCTTTTTTTTGTGAGAAAGGACCCATATTCATGCATGCAATGTTCGTGATATGCATCCTATAACACTATTTCAGTTAATTTTTCAAAAGGATTAACTGATGTACTTTTATTTCTGATGAGCTTCTGACATCATGCTTAGCTATACCAACTTTGCCGTCTCGAATTTGCCATGACTGAAGAATAGTTGTTTTGATTGTAGAGCGAATTGCCATGTCAGTGCACCCCTCCCTTTTCTTGGGGATTTCAATCCTTCTATTGATTACTATCTCCATATTTCCCTAATAATTACTAGAATGCTGAGTGGTAAGGGTCAAGAGAAAAGAAGGAAAGTTTTTTATTCAAAGGCTTGTGTTTTAGAAGTGTTTTATTTTTGACAAAAATGGTTTTTGTAAGCACGGCTAGCCAAGGTTGGTTAGAGTGTTTAGGCTAGTTTAGAGAAATGTTTTGTTTATGAGGTGGCGTCTTAAATGATTATTCGATGACGCCTATCATGACTGATTAACTTCCCTAGTATACCCTTTGGGTTTTCAGCCTAGGATTTTGTGTTATGTCCTGACTTTTATCTAGGTTTCCTCTTTTCTTGTTTTGGGAATCCTAATAGACTTTATTTTGTAACCCTAATTTTTGCCTAGGCTACCCTTTATTGTTGTTCGAGTCTCCTAGCGGGTTTACCCTAACTTTTGTATAGCCCCTTTAATGGGTTTCCTATTGGGTATCTTGCCTTTTCTTTAGGGCCTTTAGCTTCTATGGGCTTCTTTTGATTTTGTTTTGTTTTCTTTTTAAACAACATTGGCGAAACACGACTTTATTATAATGAGGTAAACCCTTACTTTGTGTTTCTAGTCAATTAGTGATGATGAGTGGTTTGATTATTTTGATGATGGCGCATTTTGATTATTTTGATGCACTTTTGAAAATGTTTGCTTAAACATGGTTATTATGAGATTTAGACATAAATAGTAAGAAGAGAAGCAGATAGTAAGAATGACATTCTTTATTAATTAAGAGGGGAATATGTGCCCTTAAAATGCCTGGGGGTCGAGCTAGACCCGGGGAATAATCTTTAACAATCATTGGGTTTACATCCCTTAAGAAAGGAAAAATAACTCCTAATGACTAGAGTTGCTCTTGACGCTTGTATCCCTCCGCTTCGAAAGATTTGCTTTAATGTGCGGAGGGGAGACTTCCCTTTTCTCCTTAAAGCTCGACCCTTTGTAGGGTCATATCCTAGGCCATGCTTCATGGGATTGTCCTTAAATTCTGGGGGCTCCTTTATTCCTTGGGAGCTTGCACCGAGCCCTTGCCCAGGATGGTAACCATACTTCATCATCATGCGGGCTACCTTAATGTTGCTGGGAAATCTCTCTACACTGGTGATTTCAAGCGCTTGAAAGGATGTTTCAAGGGCCTCTTCAGCCACATCCACATAGGGTTGGGTAGACGGTCCACTTATCAAGATGTCATTTTCAGCTTGGACCGTGACCAATTTGTCATCTACTATAAACTTGACTTTTTGGTGGAGCGTTGAAGCTACTGCCTTAGCGTCATGAATCCAAGGTCTGGCAAGGAGACAACTGTATGTTGGAGTAATATCCATCACGTGGAAATCGACGTTGAAGATAGTGGGACCAATTTGGATTGGCAGATTGATTTCTCCCACTACTTCTCATTTGGATCCATCGAAGGCTCGAATGATAGTGCTGCTTGAGCACATGCGGGTTCCTTGAATGGTTAACTTGTCGAATGTGCACTTGGGCATCACATTCAAGGATGACCCGTTATCCACAAGAACTTTGGCGATGAGATACTCCTTGCATTTGATAGAGATATGCAAGGGCTTGTTATGGCTTGACCCTTCAGGAGGGAGTTCTTCATCTGTGAAGGTGAGGTGATCACTGGCTGTGATGTAGCCGACAATCCTCTCAACTTTTTCTTGGGATATTATATGAGGTACATGTGCTTCGCCCAAAACCTTCATCAGGGCGTTTCGATGCGATTCTGAATTCATCATTAGTGATAACAAAGTTATCTTTGCGGGTGTGTGATTGAGTTGATCAATGATGGAATACTCGCTCTGCCTTATAAACTCGAGCAGCTCATCAATCTCCTCCTTGGATTTTTTATTTTCTTTTTCTTCAGTCTGTTTATTCTTTTCTTTATTCTTGGGGGCATCTTCTTGCGACTCCTTAGGGGAGTAGATTCTTTCACTTCTTGTCATGCCCCCAATGTCGGCTATATTGGAGACGTTCTCCTTGATGGGTGAAGATTCTCCGTATCTCCATGGTATAGCTTTATTTGAATCATAGGGGAAAGGACAAGGCACAAATAATCACAAAGGTGTCCTTGCCCCCTCTTCTCTATCGACTTTGATAACCAACAGTCGAGGCTTATTGTTCTCCTTAGGTGGATCGACCGTTGGGGAGATCTTGATTACAAACAGTTTTCTCTCCATCTTTCTGATTGCAGAAGACGTATCAGTTAATCTTTCCTTTTTATTATCTTATTTATTAAAAGTGAAGGAGGGATATGCAAGTATGAAACTTATGAATGAAATGAATGCAAGTAGACAGATGTTTGAATAAACAAAAGGTATTTTTATTTATTAGAGAATGTGTACATTCCCCTATACCATGCTACGAAGCACATTTTGACAGAAACGGAAAAACCTAAAGAAACCCACAGGCGGGTTCTGATTTCTATGCAATTCCTCTTCGGCTTCCCGTATGCGATGAGCGAGTGCTTCGGACTGCTGGTGGACTGCTTGGCTCATATCTTCACTGTACTTTTGAGCTTCATTTATTTTTGCCTCTTGATGGATGACCAAGGCTTGTAAGTCGTCGAGTCTCTCAATGACTCGGTCTCTCTCTTGCAGAACCTGGCCGTACTGAGCTAAACCATCTTTTTCTTTGCAATGTAGCTCAGTAAGGCTTCTGTTAAGTCTATGGGTGGTCTCCCTTCCTTGACGTATTTCAGACCGAGTCTTTGCGAGATCTTGTAGCATCCCCTTGATCGTCTGTGCCTACTTTGCACATTTAGCCTCAAGGTGTACTGATTTGGCGGTTATCTCTTGGAGTTGATTATCCAATTTTATTCTGAAAACTTTGGATGCTTGGATAACCTTCTCACTGGAGTCAGCACATTGGTCCTTGAGGAGCTTTATCTCTTTATCTTTCTTCTTGCACTGCCTTTGTAGACCGTCAATGGTAAGGATAGATTCTTGTTCTTTCTCATCAAGAGCCCTCATCTGGGCTCCCATGATTTCTATTCTTTGGGTCAAGGCATCGACTTGGGTTTGGAGCTCTCCACTGGCTGATGGTGCAGTAGGTGGGGCGGATAGCTGTGACATCCATCTGCTTCTCCTCCATTCCTCATAATCACTGGAAACAGCCACTTGAGCTTTGCCTAGCTCTCTATCTCCCATAAAGACTGGTTTCTCCCATTCTCTCTGTACAGCAAGTGAGTTTGCAACATTGCATGGGTCTTCGAAGAAACAAAATCCTCCGAGCTCTTCCCGTGACAGCGCAATTTGGGTTCTCATGAGTTGTCTCATAGCCACTTTTGGGGAGTAAGCTATGCAACCTCTGAGACCCACTAATGGTATGCTTGGATAATCTCCACATTTGATGAGAATAGGGTCAGGTCGGAACCAAGGACATACCCAGGATAAATGGTTGACATTCCATTGTTCCAACTCGACTTTCAACTCCATGGTTAGACGTCGGTGGATAGGGATTTTTGAGAAGCTTTTCAAAGGATCGGGGAACATCCCCATGTGGCTAGAGGCATAGAAGTGCGTGATACCCACACGAATAGCAGCGAAGAGCAGCATCTGAGTGTTCTTCCTTGCTTTTGGTGACAGAACTCAACTGAAAGCAAGGTGTCGCCAAGAAGTGCAGGCAAGGGACTCTTCGAGTGCACGTCCCAGGGGAAAAAGGCATCCATAACGGCTTGATCTACTATGTCAAGGTGAAAGGGAAAAAGTATAGTCCCAAACATGATCAGAGCTAGGGTTTTGTTAAAGGCAAACCAATCTGCCTTATCAGCCAAAGAGGACAGGTGGTCTTCTAACATCATAACTTTCCAACCTTGGATATTCCCTTTTACTATCAAGGCAGCCTGATGAAGTGGCAATTGGATGATGGCGGCGACTTTGGCTGCAGGAATATATGCTTCGTGACGAATATGGACCCCGGCTTATTTGGGTCATCTCAACATTATTTCATATTCCTCCAAAGTTGGTACCAGATCAAATTGCAAAAATTTGAAGCAGTGCAGACTGGAGTTCCAAAAATGGATCAAAACCCTGATGGAGATGGGGTTGACACAGATCTTCAAAAGATCGAGAATCCTTCCATAAGATTTTTCAAAGTCGGAGCAGACCTCAGGTGGCATCAATGCACACAGCCGTTCTATCTTCTCTACATGATACCGGGGAATGTCCACTTTCTTCAACTGTCTACTGGACCCCTCCATTTTTCTAGAAAAAAAATGCATGTTATGAGTATGATGTTGATGCATGTATGCATGTAAGTGTTTGTTTTTCCTAAATATTATTATGTGTTCTTTTCTACGTGATGCATGATAGTGTTTGGGCTTTTATTTTTTCAAAAGGAAGAAAAACTACCTATATGGATGTTCATGAGTTCGATGCTTATGAACAGGGTCCCATTTTTTTATTATAATTACTTGATTTATCTGATTTTTATAACCTTTTATCCCTTATGTCGGACTGTGTGGCTACTTAGCTTACAAAGAACCTGAAACCAGGCTAGCTAAAATGCAGACTGTCCGAGATAAGGGTGTTTATTTTGAGAGTTTTTTTTTTGTTGTATGACTATGCTATGCAACAAACAAATGCACACAATTCACTCATTTGCAAATAGTGAGACGACGTTTTTATCACGAGGTAGGGTATCTTGCAGAAGAGTGCGTATTCAGGGTAGTTCTAAATATCCTCACCAGGGCCAGGCCCCCAAGGTGCCCCTATTATAGGGTCCCCACTCTCCCCGCCTTCAGACCATGAATGCCATTAGGGCCTTGTCAGTCTTTAGGCCAAAAGAGGAAGGTTATCACCTTGAGTGGTAGTTTTCGACCACACAGATGGGCTCATGACCCTGACTACGGCAAATCGTACAATGCCACCCACTCCCTAAGGTTATCTCATTTGCCCCCGGGTATAGGGGAAACTTTTGTGTGCAAGAGTTTGTGTACAGTTATTATTTCAAACAATTGCATAAAGTAAGCATACAATAGTTATTTAAATCAAGCAATAAATCATTTATAAAAGCAACGAAGGGTAAAAGAGTAATTTTAAGTTTTTTATTTCTCAAACTAGTCCATCACTAAATGGGATCAACTCTCTAGCTTCCCCAGTGAAGTCGCCATCTATCGTCGTCGTCAAAAGAGGCGGTCAGAGCGACGCGATGGTTTTGATTACTCGTGTTTTTTAAAGAAGTGGTTCAATGCCTTTACGTTGTCCGATAACTTGGATGGACCTAAAGGCGAGGTTTTCATAAATGGGTGTTGGAGTTGCCACCAATATTTTTACCAAAAATATTGTAAAAGGAAAAGAAGGCAATGGTTTTTAAGAAAAACCAACTTTGGTCATTACAACTAGAGTTAGGTAAGGGAGTTAGTTATGTGTGGGGAAGGTATTAGCTTCCCCACGATGCCCCTTTCGGGTTCCCTATGATGGACTATTTTTGTAAAGAAATAAGATCATTAAAACTACGTTTTTACCTTTATTTATTCATTTCAAAATTCAAATTATTGACTACATGGCCCTTAATAACTAATGCACAGAGATAGTAACTAATAAAAGCGATAAAATAGTGTAAGGGATATGAAAGAACCTTCGAAGCAAGCTTTTTTTTATAATATGCTCTTGAAAAGGGCGCTTTTTGGCAAACCCCATGCTTTACAATGCAGCTCACTCTTCTCTCGAAGCACTTTAGAATACTTTCTAAGAACTCTAGCACTCTAGAAATGCTTCAGAGGGGTTTTAGAAGAGTATTTTGAGGTGTATTCAGTTAGAGAAGTTGTAGAAGTTGTTGAAAACGACGAGAAGGCCCCCCCCTTTTTATAGAAATTCACGCCTGTTAGGTCGGGACTGTCGTCTCACCTGACAAGGTCGGGACCGCCGTCTCGCCTTTGGCAAATGGAGAGACGGCGGTCTCACCTTTGGCAAGTGGCGAGACAGCGGTCTCGACCCTTTGGGTGGAATTTCTTATTTTTTGTGTACAAAAACTCTTTCTATTCTAATATGGGGCTTATTGATCAATCCTAGGGACCTTTTAGGCCTTGTCCATCTTCGAACGAAAGTCTTCTACTCTTTATTTTGAGGCCAGGTAAGATTTGGGGTCTACATACGACCTCCATGCCATATACAAGGGAGAATGGAGTAGCTCCTGTGGAGGTCCGCACTGAAGTTCTATAACCATGAAGGGCAAAGGGAAACATTTCATGTCAATCTTTATAAGTTTTGACCATCTTTTGGATGATCTTCTTAATGTTCTTATTGGTTGCCTCAACTGCACCGTTCATTTTAGGTCGATAGCGAGAGGAATTTTGATGTTGAATCCAAAAGTCTTGGCAAAGTTATTCCATCATATTATTGTTCAAATTGGTCTCATTATCAGTAATGAGACGATGAGGGATGTCATACCAACACAGGATATTCCTCTTGATGAAGGTGGTTACCACTTTCTTAGTCACATGAGCATAAGATGTCGCTTCTACCCATTTGGTAAAGTAATCAATGACCACCAAAATGAAGCGATGACCATTGGACGCTTTGGGTTCGATGGGTCCAATAACATTCATGCCCCACATGTCAAATGGCCATGGTGCTGCCAAAATTTTGAGAGGTGTTGGTGGGACATGAACATTGTCGGTGTAGACTTGGCACTTGTGGCATCTCTTGGCATGTTGGCAACAATCACCTTCCATCGTGGACCAAAAGTATCATGCTCTAATGATTTTCCTTACCATGACATGCCCTAGTATATGAGTCTTGAAGATTCCTTCGTGGACTTCTTTCATTAAAGTTCGAGCTTCTTCTTGGTTCACACGCCTTAACAGAGTGGAATCAAAATTCTTTTTGTTGAGGGTTTCTCCTATTAGCATGAATCTCGCGACCCTCTTCCGAATGGTCCTTTTGTTGTTGTCATTAATTCCCTCGGGATATTCGCCCTTCATGAGGTATCGCTTAATGTCATGATACCAAGGGGATTCGTCTTCCTTGTTGTCCACTGTCATGCAAAAGGCTTGTTTATCATGCAACCTAATGTAGATGATAGGAATTTCATGCTCTTGATCTAAGGTGAACATGGATGACAGAGTAGCGAGGGCGTCTGCAAATTGATTGTCTTCCCGAGGGATGTACTCGAAAGTGACGCTTTCCATCTTCAAAGTCAAATTATGAATATACTCTAGATACGAGATTAATTTGGAATTTATGGTTTCCCATTCACCCTTGAGTTTGTACATAACAAGGGATGAGTCACCAAATACTTTGATTTTGGTTACCCCATGATCAAGAGCTGCTTGGATACCCAAGGCATAGGCTTCATACTTGGCCATATTTTTTGTACAATTGAAGTTCAGCCTAGCCTTTATCGGGATATATTTCTGTTCAGGAGAGATTAAAATAATTCTAATCCCATGTCCAAGCATATTCGAGGCTCCACCGAAGAACATGGTCCATGCATCATCTTTGGTCTCTTCGTGTTCAATATGCATGATATGATCATCTGGAAAGTCGTCTTGTAGGGATTGATATTCATTTGTTAAACGTGTGCTAGGTAGTCTGCTAGAGGACTCCCTTTGATAGCTTTCTGGGTGACATGAATGATGTCGAATTCTGACAGGAGCACTTTCTACCTAGTTATCCTTCTGATCAAGATGGGCTTTTCGAATAGATACTTGATTGGGTCCATTTTGGAAACCAACCAAGTCATATGCCTAACCATATATTGTCGAAGACGCTGAGTCGCCCACACCAATGCACAACATTTTTTTCAAGTGGTGTATAACAGGTCTCATAGTCTAAAAATTTCTTGCTGAAGTAATATATGGCTTGCTCCTTCTTTCCCGTTTCATCTTGCTGACCGAGCACACATCCCATAGACTCTTTGAGTACTGACAAATAAAGGATCAGAGGTTTTCCTTCAACAGGCGACACCAGTACTGGTGGATTGGTCAAGCACAATTTTATCTTTTTGAAGGCTTGTTATTCGTTTCAAACTATTGGTTGATTTTTGCGCAACAGCTTGAAGATGGGTGCACACTTGTCTGTTAATTGTGCGATAAACCTTGCTATGTAGTTTATTCGGCCAAAAAATCCTCTGATTTCCTTTTCTATTTCTGGTGGGGGCATTTCCAAAATCGCCTTTGTTTTATCAGGGTCTACCTCGATCCCCTTTTTGTTGACGATAAACCCGAGGAGTTTACCCGACAGTACTCCAAAAGTACACTTTGTCGGGTTTAGCTTAAGTTGACACTTTTAGAGTCTGCTGAACAACTTCCTCAAATATAGGATGTGGTCCATCTCATCCTTAGATTTGGTAATCATATCATCAACGTATACTTCAATTTCCTTATGGATCATGTCGTGGAATAATGTTACCATGGCCCTCTAATAGGTAGCCCCTGCGTTCTTGAGCCCAAAAGGCATTACTCTATAACAAAATGTCCCCCACGGTGTGATGAAGGAGGTTTTCTCTCTATCTTCGATGGCCAACTTAATATGATTGTACCCTGCATATCTGTCCATGAAAGAATAGAGTGTGTTTGTGGTAGTGTGATCCACCAACATGTCAATGTGTGGTAGGGGAAAATCATCTTTTGGACTTGCTCGGTTCAAATCTCTATAATCCACACACACTCTAATTTTTCCATTCTTTTTTATGACTGGCACGATGTTTTCCAGCCATTCGGGGTACTTGGACACAATTAGGAAGTTAGCGTCCAATTGCTTATGTATTTCCTCCCTAATCTTTAAGGACCATTCGGGCTTTATTCTTCTGAGTTTCTGCTTGATCGGCCAAAATCCCTCTTTTAATGGCAACCGATGCTCTACAATGCTCGTGTCAAGTCCTGGCATGTCATGGTAGGACCAGGCGAATACGTCCACATATTCTCTTAACAATTGTATCAATTCTTCCCTAACATTATCATTAATTTGGGTTCCAATACTTACTTATTTCTTGTCGTCTTCTTGCCCTAAATTAATGGCCTCAGTTTCTTCGAAGTAGAGCTATATGGAGCGAGCTTCTCTCTCTAGCAATCTGTGCATGTCCGGGGAGACGGTCCCCTCCTCACTGTTCGACTTGATCCATTCGCCTTCAGCTTTTGGATCCCACAAAGAGTCATCACTCACAAACATGATTGTTTATTCAGGTTCTGTTTAGGTTTAGATTTTATTATTATTAATTATTTTTGAAATAATAATAATGATGAGGGAGAAAAGAATGAAAAAGAATATGAATGCTATGAAAAATGCCTTATTATATTGATGAAAACAAATATGTACAAAGCCTTTTTAATCAAAATTCTCGCGACCACAGGCGGGGACCGCAAGAGACATAAGGAAAGCTTAAAAAAATGAAGAGCCCTAATCAACTGGCCTTCTTTTCCCAAACCCCACTACTCTGGCTACGACAGAGGCTTGGCATCCACACTAGGAGTAGGAGCATCAAAGGTGATCCACCCGGCATCTAATAGCTCTTCAACCTTATACTTTAAGGTTATGCAATTCTCAATCGAATGCCTAGGAGCGTCGTGAGTGGTAGTCACATTTTTCATTAGGCTTGTACCACTCAGGGTAGGGTGGCTCCATCTTTCTTGGAGAAACACGCACCAGGAGTTTGGCCTCGATTAGCTTCAGCAGCAGGTTCCATAGGAGGTTGCGAGGGGAGTAAATGTCCTCTCCTTTTTGCGCAGCTGCCTAGCTGGTTGTGGAGAAGAAGAAGGAGTAGCCAGGTTAATGGCATGCACACTTCCCTCTTTCTTCTTGCTGAAGGGCTTCTTGAATGATGCGGTGGATGAGGAGGGTTGTGCAATCCTCCCGCTTTTCAGACCCTGCTTCACTCTCTCCCCGATGGTTACCACATCCATGAAAATAGTTTATGTGTTCCCTATCATCTTATCATAATAGGGACCCGTCAGCAGGGGTTCTACATGGACGACCAACTCCCTCCAGTGCTAAGCATACACCTTGAAGGATTCGTCGCCTCTCTTGCTTAGAGTTTGCAAATCTGACCTATCCAGGGTTAGATCAATGTTATACTTGTAGTGACAAAGGAAAGCGTCTGCCAGCTATTTCCAGGTTTGGACTTGTCCCCCTTCAAATTGCATATACCAATTCAAGGCCAAGTTGGCCAAGCTTTCCTGAAAACAGTGGATCAGGAGTTCCTCGTTATCGGTATATGGAGCCATCTTACGGCAGTACATAGTAAGATGGCTCTTAGGACAAGTCATCCCCATGTACTTGGGGAAGTCTGGAACCTTGAATTTTGGAGGGAATTGGATGTTCTTAACAAGGCACAGGTCAGCTGCCTCTTTCACATCAAAGTTATGTCCCTCCATAGCCCTCAGTCTCTCCTCAAGGGCGGAAAACTGTTGCTTGGAGACTTCGGGGGCATGGATGAGGACGACCCTGTTGTCGGGCTGCACATGAACTCCCTGTTCATGTGCATGGATGGGTTCCTCCTCTTCCTAATGGTGGGAGGCATAGTCACTGTGAGGACCCTTTTTATGGAGATGTTGTTGGCGCATCAGCTCCATCAGCTGCGCCATCTGCTCCTTCATGGAGTTAAGCTCCGCAGTGAGCTTACGATTTTGCTCTTCCAGTTGCTCCATCCTCTTGGCCTTTTGCAAGTGAGTGAGAACAGGAAGAAGACCAGCCACTTTCTAGAATGTAATATGAGTTAGGGTTTTTATTTTTATTTTATGAAATGAATGATTAGTGTGGGATAGATATGTCTTAGGATCATGGCTTTGGTATTCTCCCTAAAGCTTACGCTTCATGGAATACCACACCCACTTCGGTGTGATGATTCCTTCCCCATCATGGATTGACAAGTATAACAAAAGTTACCGCACCTTAGCACATTTGTCCCTTCCTTGTTGATGGTTACAAATGTGTTTGGGGCCTCTTTCGCCTTTTTTTTAAGGATATCTAATCTCTCCTAGAATGAATGATTTTATGCATGAGAGATTTTATTAGGATGATGTATATGCATACCTTCCTTATGTATTTATTTTCTCTCTTATTTTACCACTCTTGAAATGATGAGGGTATGAATGGTTTGACTTTGTCAAAATCGTTTTATTATATTTTGTTTTTTATTTGTTTTGGAACCCCTTTATCTCTTCTGTAGGTCAACGTGGCTACTTAGCTTATAAGAACATGAAACCAGGCTAGCTTAAATGAAGACTGTCCGAGATAAAATTGGTTATAGCAAAACGTTTTCTTTTTGTTTTTATGACTCCTTAACTCTTCTGACTACTTAGCTTACAAAGAATCTAAAACCAGGATACCGTAAATGAAAACTGTCCAAGATAAGGTGGGTCATAGCAAAAGGGATTTTTAAAATATTTTGTTTTAAGAATTTTTATTTGTTTTTGCTATTGTATGATTATGTTATGCAAATGTGATAAACAAAATGCAACAAACAAGTGCACAAACAATTCACTCATCCGCAAACAGAGGGACGATGTTTTAATTACAAGGTAGGGGTATCCTGCAGAAAAGCACATTGGAAAAGGTGGGTTCTAACTGTTCTCACAAAGGCCAAGTCCCCAAGGTTCCCCCATTATAGGGTTCCCACGGTCTCTCAGCCCTCAAACCATGTGTGGCTCAAGTGCCTTGTCGATGTCCTACCAACTGAGAGAGGAGGGTTATCACCTTGAGTGGTGGCTTCTGACAACGACCTGTTAGCACTAAGGCCATTACCACGGCTGGCCATAAACACCACCCACTCCCTATGTGTATTCACTCTTGCCCCTGGGCATAGAGGGATTGTTGTGTGCAAATTTTGTGTACAGTTTGTATTTCAAACAATTGCAAAAAATACACACACAATAATTATTAAAGCCATATAAATAAAGCATGTTATACAAACAAAGAAAGGGTAGAGACATAATTTCAAATCTACTATTTTTGGATTATTCCATCACTAAATGGGATCAACTCTCATGACTTCCCCAGTGGAGTCGTCATCTGTCGCCATCATCCCCAACCGCTAAGGAAGGGGAACCGTGAAGGCAATCTGTTGCGACGCGATGGTTAATTAACTCGTGTTTTTTAAAGTGTGGTCATCGCTCTTAGGGTGTTTGATAACCGAACTACCCTTAAGAGCGAGGTTTTCGTAAAGGGTTCTAGAGTCGCCACCAATGTTTTTACCATAAACATTGGAAAAGAAAAATAAAAAGGCGTTTGTTTTAAGAAAACCAACTTTGGCCATTACAACCAGAGTTGGGTAAGGGAGTTAGTTACGTGTGAGGAAGGTGTTAACACCCCACAACGCCCCTTTCGTGTTCCCTATGATGGAATAATCTTAAAATAAAGACATAAAAATTATGCTTCTACCCTATTTATTCATTGCAATATTTAAATAACGATCTACATGACTCTAATATCGAATGCTCACAAAGGAAAGTAGTAAAGGAAAGCGATAAAAGAGAGAATAGAGAAAAGAACCTCTGAAGCGAGCTTTTTATAAATTCTTCAAACTTGAGGATGCTTTTTGGCAGTCCCCTCCCTCTACAAAGATGCTCCTCTCTCGACCAAAATAAAAAAGGTAACTCAACTCTCGAGTGTCTAAATGATCACTCTAACTCTAGAATAATACTCAGAGTCGTTTAGAAGTCTTAGATTGATGAAGAAAACTTCCTCCTTGAAGTTGTTTAACTTGTAATCCAAGAAAGTAGTTGAGTTCCCCCATCATAGACATCTCAAATTCTCCCTGCATATCTTTGATAAAATCTTTACATAAAGACTCATTAGTGGCTCCAAATATGATGTCATCAACGTATACTTGAACTAGAATTACATCATTATTTAATTTTTTTAAGAATAAAGTTTTATCAACGAAACCTCTTTGATAGCCCTTTGAAATGAGAAAATTACTTAACCTTTCATACCATTGTCTTGGGGCTTGTTTGAGACCATACAAAGCTTTCTTTAATCTATAAACATATTCTGGATGAATATGATCTTCAAAACCAGGTGGTTGTGTAACAAAAACTTCTTCATTCAAGTAGCCATTTAAGAAAGCACTTTTGACATCCATTTGAAATAACCTGAAACTTTGTATTGAAGCATAAGCAAGTAAAAGTCTAACAGCTTCTAATCTAGCAACTGGAGCATATATTTCATCAAAATCAATTCCTTCTTGCTGATTATACCCTTTAGCAACTAATCTGACCTTGTTTCTAGTAATTATACCATTTTCATCCATTTTATTCCTAAAAATAATATTTGCATTTTCTGGTTTTGGAATTAATTCCCATACTTTATTTCTTGTAAATTGATTTAATTCATCATGCATAGCATTAATCCAGTTATTATCCTTTAATGCATCAGATATGGTTTTTGGTTCAATTTGTGATACAAATGCCATGTGATTGCAAAATTATTTAAAGATCTTCTAGTGGAAACTTCCTTATTTATTTCACCAATGATGTTGTCTATTGAAAGATTTCTTGGAGTCTTCCATTCTTTAGGCAACTGCTCTTCAGATTCTTCGATATCTTCGGCCTGTTTTTGAAAAATTGTTGATTCTGGCAGTTTTAACTGATACATTTTATCGGTTAAAACATCATCTTCTCGTACTATACTCGAAATATTCTGCATACTTGGGTTAGTCTCATCAAATACAACATGAACAGATTCTTCTACAGTATTTATCCTTTTGTTAAAGATTCTATAAGCATGGCTATTCAATGAATATCCCAAGAAGATACCTTCATCTGATTTGGAATCAAACTTTCCAAGATTTTCCTTTCCATTGTTTAAAACAAAAACCTTACTTCCAAACACTCTAAAATAGTTTATGTTAGGCTTTTTACCTTTGTATAATTCATAGGGAGTTTTCTTAAGAAAAGGTCTGATTAAAACACGGTTTAGTACATGGCAAGCAGTACTAACGGCATTAGCCCAAAAATATTTTGGTAATGCTTTCTCATTAAGCATTGTCCTAGCTAACTCTTCAAGAGAACGATTTTTCCTTTCAACTACACCATTCTGTTGAGGAGTTCTAGGAGCAGAAAAATTATGCTTAATACCATGTTTATCACAAAATTTATTGAAATTTTCGTTTGAAAACTCTCCCCCATGATCACTTTGAATACAAGAGATGAAATAGCCTTTTTCATTTTGAATTTGTTTCGCAAATTTCTTAAACAAATGGAAAGTATCAAATTTTAATTTTAAAAATAATGTCCAGGTAAATCTTGAGTAATCATCTACTATAACCAGTGCATATAGATTTCCTCATAAACTCATAGTTCTAGAAGGACGAAAGAGATCCATGTGCAAAAGTTCAAGAGGTCTAGAAGTTGAAACAATATTTTTCTGTGAAAAAGAATTCCTTACTTGTTTCCCCTTTTGACATGCATCATATACTTTGTCTTTCACAAACTTATGTTTAGGTAAGCCAACTACAAGATCTTTATAAATCGGTTTATTAAGGTGATTCATATGAATATGAGCTAACCTTCTATGCCACAACCATGAATCATTCTCTTTAGAGATTAAGCAACAATTTTTAGCAGAATTAGTATCTAACATGTAAATATTGTTGATCCTCTTACCAATAATCAGTACCTGTTCTGAATCTGATTTGATTATTTGACATTGATCTTGACCAAAGACAACTTTGTGTCCTTTATCACAAAGTCGGCTAATACTAATCAAATTATGTTTTAAACCCTCAACATATAATACATTGTTAATAATACCTGATTCTCGTGCATTTGATGTCACCTATTCCAAGGATTCTTCCTTTGTTATTATCCCCATAGACAACGAGTCCCACCATTCTTTAGTTTTAAGTTGTAGAATTTTGTAATATCACCTGTCATGTGTTTAGAACAGTCACTGTCAAGGTACCGAGAGATCTTCGATTTGCTTTGCACGAAAGAGAAATTAGTATAGTTGCAAGTACAAACCGATACAAAATCGAAATAATCAATTAATTTCATACTTGGAAGAAGAATTTTAATCGATTAATTTGACATTCAATCGATTAATCAAGTTCGGAGAAAATATATCAGAATAATAATCGATTTAATCGAAAAATAATCGATTAAATTTATCCTTTTAATGATTTTAACTGATATAAATCCTTTTTAATCGATTAAAACAGCTAAACTAAATTCCTGAGAACATTTTAATCTATTGATTCATATTTCAATCGATTAAAACTGTACAGATTGCTTTTCTGGTATTCTCTGTAAGTGATTTTAATCGATTAAAACTGTTTTATATCAATTAAAACATTCAGTTTATGAAACCAGAACCGAATTTGTTGTTTTGAACACCAAGGGACTTCCAGATTTTGTTCCTGCAAAACAGATTTAGCATATTTCTGGTACCCTTTTTATAATCACTGGGTCCAATCATGTTATTTGAAATGAATTTTTGGGAATCCATTTCATTCTACCTCTAGGAATAGCATATTTCTTGATTCTACAAAATTTCACAAAATGACCTTTTTTCATACAGTAAAAGCATTTAATAAATGGAGACGAAACAGATTTACTATATGCAAAATAGTTTTTAAATGCTCTAGTTTTCTTTCCAACAAGGGGTGTAAAACCTATACCACCACGGTCAATAACCAATTTTTGAGAATCAAGTATCATATCAAGACTAGTTTTTCCTTGTGCAAGTTTAGATGCAGTTTTTATTAAATATGTTAATTTCTCTTGTAACTCAGGACAATTTTTACAATCTTTATCATTACACATGCAATCAGAGTTATTACCTATTTTCAGATTTTCATTCTTGGTTTCTTCATCAACCATTTTCTTTTCAAGAAGAGTGATCTTGTTTTCTAATAAACTATTCATGTTTTTTAATCTTTTGTTTTCAATTTCTAATTTCTTAGCTACTGCATGCATTTCATAGAAAGCATCTTGTAATGAGCTATAATTCATAGTAGTTGTTGAGTCAAAACTTACATTGGTCATTAGAGAATCTGAATTGACCATCAAGCATATCTCTGTTGTTTCTTCATAGGTTATTTCAAGGGTTTTCCACATTTGTGCAGCAGTTTGACAATGTGTTATCCTGAAAAAATCATTTCTATTAAGTGCAGATATGATGATATTCTTAGCAATACAATCATCTTGGATTAATTTCTTTTCACAATCATTTAAGCTAGACCATTCTTTGTTAAAAACATAAGTTCCCTGTTCAATGATATTCCAAACATTTATACCAACAGATTCAATAAAGATCTTCATCCTAATCTTCCAAAAAGAGTAATTTGTACCACAAAACAGTGGAGGTCTATCAATACAAGCACCCTCAGAAAATTTATTTCCAGCCATTTGGATCGAAAGACTTGAATAATTCTCAAGACCCTTGCTCTGATACCAATTGTTAGAAATGTAGGTTGAGATCAAGAGGGGGTGAATTGATCTTTGAAAGATTTTCAGTAATTTACTGATTATCTATTTCAAAGATTAAGAATTCTGACCAGTTCTTGAATCACACACGACGAAGCAATCAAAATAAAAGCGAGTGATGTAATTAAAAGAGAGAAAGGTTTAGAAAGATACAACCAAGATTTATACTTGGTTCACCCAATCCCAGGGCTACGTCCAGTTTCCAGCCAAATTCCAGCTGGGTTCCACTAGATTGAACGTTTTACAGATTACAACTTTAATCTCACACTCAATCTACCACAAGAACCAAAATTCCAGTCCTTGCACCTAAACCTTCACCAAGAACTAAATTCCAGTTCTTGACCAACCCTGCAGCCAAATTCTAGCTACAGAAACCAGTGCCCACAATTCCAGGCACCCACAATACAGTAAAGAAAGTAAAGAAACAAAGAAAAGAAATTAGAACACCCAAACCAGGTTTATGCAACTCTGCAGAATGAGTTTCTTCTCCAAAAGAATGCAAATTTTGCCTCAAGAAAGAACTTCTATGAACTTCACAAAACTAGCGCGATTCTCTCTTGAAAGTAGCACTTATGATTGCTTGATTGATTGCCAAAAGATGTGTTTTAAAGTGTTCAAGCAACTCTGTTTATATAGAAGATTTTCAAAACTGCTGGTTTATTTAATCTGTTAAAATAATCTTTTAATCTGTTAAAAATCTTGTTTTAATCTGTTAAAACTTCTTTTAATCTGTTAAAATGTTCTTGATTATTTTCCAGATTTGTTTTAACTGATATGACACCGTTTATATCAATTAAAACTCTTTGTAAAAAATCTTCCAAATTGTTTTAATCGATTATTTCATCTTTCAATCGATTAAAATACTGCAAAACATTATTATAAACTTTTCTAAGTGATTTTAATCGATAACAATATGTTTTAATCGATTAAAACACTTTGAAAAAAGTTCACTTAGTTATTTTAATCGATTGAAACGCATTTTAATCGATTATAATTCTGCCAAAAGATTTTATAAAACTTTCTTAGTTATTTTAAGCTGATAGCAAGCTTGTTTTAATCGATTAAAACATTCGAAAAACCTCTTAGTTGTTTTAATCGATTATTTCGCATTTGTATCGATTAAAATATTGACAGAACAACTTTCAAAACATTTCAAGTTATTTCAATCGATTATTTCGAGTTTGTATCGATTAAAATTCTGCCATAACACTTTTCAAAATATTCTAAGTCATTTTAATCGATTGTATCAATTCTATATCAGTTAAAATACTGGTAGAAGGTTTTCAAAAATCCTTCTAATGAAAACAATCGATTATTTCAAAAACATATCAGCTAAAAACCTGTTACAAAAGTGTTAAGAACATTTTAGTTGATAAAGCTTATATACTATTAGTTAAAATAGTTAATTAAAAACCTTTTAACAAAAATACTTTGTTTTTAACCATTTACACCCATTTTAGAGGCATTTTCAAAATCTTTTAAATGAAGAAACCTCATGCAAGCAGAGAGATAAAAATGATTATACCTAAGCGAGAGATGCAGACTCACTAATCACACTACCCTTTTATCTAAGTGACCTTTGACTGCCACAAAGTAGCCTTTGACTTCATTTTTTACTTCATCAAATCAACAAGATCTTTGCTAAAGTAATTCAATAAGATCTTCATCACTTTCACCTTACTCTTGTACCCAGGTATTCTACAAATTCATCCTACATTGGGAGAAAAATAGAGTAGAATCATCATAATTTAAGTGGTTAAATAACAATTAAAAGCATAATTACATCAACTTTTACAACTTAACAGGGTTGAGGCGGGTATGAGTTGCGGGTATGTTTGGACAATTGACATATTTTACATTGAAACAACTCCTGATTTTTATTGAATAATGTGGGAAACATTCTTCTTAAGTACATAAAATTTGGGTGGTCAAGCCGATAGTGTCACAACATCACAGAATTTTTATTTTTAGGTACCACAACACAAGAGTTGGTCTTGGGTTCCGTCTCTGATGCTTCAGTTTGGAGGCAGTCGAGTTTAGCGCATTCTTTAGAAATGTCAATCGTCTCCCCCGTCTCCAAAATCTAAAATTCACATAGGTTAGGGAAGAATTTAGTGACACACTTCAAATCTTTTGTCAGTTTGCTAATGGACAATAAATTACAATCAAGTTTAGGCACATAAAGGACTAACTTCAAGTTAATATTTTGTGAGATAATAACTAAACCTTTACCCATGACTTTAGAAAGAGTCTCATCAGCTATCCGAACTGTGTAATTATTGTGGCAAGGAGTATAGCTTTTAAACATAGTTAAGTCTCTAGTCATGTGATCTAAGGCTCCTGAATCAATGATCCATGACTTAATTTTCCTGTGCTAGTATTTAGAGCATGCAAGAAATCACCTTGTTGTGCTATTGCAGTTGTACCAATTGTTTGCTTGAGAATTTTCTGAAGTGCTTCCATTTGCTCCTTATTGAATGGAGATGGATTAGTTAGAATTTACCTCTATTGTGTTGCCTTTGTTGTCCAAGTTTTTTGTCTGTTTTTGCTATGAAGGCTTGCCATGAATAATCCAGCAGGTGTCCTTAATGTGTCCCAATTTCTTGTAGTGATCGCACCAAGACCGATTTTTCTTTTTAGATGGAAGAGATTGGTTCTCCCTTGCTGCCATTGTTGTGCCTTCAATGGGTAGGGTTGCACTTGACTTTCCAAGTATTACTTTCCTCCTGTTTTCCTCCCTTCTCACTTCCGAAAATACTTCCTAGATTGTTTTAAGAGGTTTGGTTCCAAGGATTCTCCCTTGAACTTCATCAAAGAGTTATGTGTTCAGCCCCAATAGGAACTTGTAGATCCTAACTTTCTCCACCAATTCTTTATACTTCTTCTTATCCTCGACACAACTCCATTGAACGTCTTCATATGTGTCTAATTGTTGCCAATGCTCAGTGATTGAGAAATCACCTTGTCATAGTTCATGGAGTATGCTCTTGATCTCCCGCAAACGTATTGTCCACATTTGAGTAGGTTTCCTTCATTACACTCCACATCTCCTTGGCAGTGCCATAATACATGAAATTATCCTCAATTTCATCGGTCATGGTGTTGAGTAACCATGACATGACTAAACTGTTATCTAGTTGCTATTTCTTGAGGTTAGAATCACCCTCTACTAGACACTTAAAGTCTCTAGTGATGTAACCTTCCTTCCCTTTTCCATAAAGGAAGATTTTAACTGAACGCACCCATTGAGGGTAATTTTGGTCATTCAATTTGTGACCAGTGATAGGAAGAGCAGGTCCTTCGACCAAACTGGTGGTCGAACCTCTTGTCTTGTTCTCTTCCATGATTGGTTGCGCTAAGTTTAGGATGGTCCAGATTGAGCTCTGATACCATGCGGAAAATATGTTGTGTATTTCTTATTTTGGAAAAGATACAAAGAAGGTATAAATAGAATACAAGGTAATAAATCTATACACTAATCTATCCCTGAAAATCAAGAAAATATTCTCCCTATAAATGTTGTACATAACTATGCATAAATAACGAAATAAAACTGATTATATTATCATTAAATCCTATCATAATTGAATTATTCTAATTGATAGTGTTGATCTCCAACACCTGCATCTTATCATAGTATTTCCTCCTTGAAAACTACTATGTTAACTTTCATCAATTCATCAGAGATATAACATAAATATAAGGATATCACATGATATTTCTCATTTTACAACAATATATTGTTCTATACATATATTATCACGTAATACACATTATTTAATGTTCAATACATGTATTCTATTATCCTAAGTCATGTATGTACCATTTCTCACATTTCAGCAAAGAATAAATTTGTGGGATTTGACCTATGTCTATTCTTTTGGTCATAACTCTTTCTACAAATATCATTTTTGTCTAACTCTTGTTTCATTGGATTCCTTAATTCAAAGATTCAATTTGCATACATGGAACATTAAATTTGAAGTTCTTAACTCTTTGTTATGATTTTTATAAGTTTGGACACAAAATTACTAAGAAATTTCACTTAATTGAAAATACACTCAAAAATCACCTTCTTTTCTAGAAAATTTTCGCTTGAGAGAAATTTGTTTAAATTGAGTGAGACTCACTTTCCCTTATGCTAAAATACACCTGAGACAAATCTCAACCACTGGAACTTTTTTGCTTGAGCGAGATCTTTTCACTTAAGTGAAAATATACCTGATATGAGTAATTTCCTCTTCTGCACATTTTTCTTAAAAGACCAATTATCGCTTAAGTGAAATATGAAGATAATACACTTGCATAACTTGTGCTAAACCACACTTCAGATATCAAACACTATCCTATGAGACTCTATTACTCAATTTCTTTTAAAATATGTCATACCTAATCCAATTATAGTTATTATACCCTAACATTTTTATATACATCATTACTCTAAATCAACTCATTCAATCATAATTTAAGATACAACACAACAAATCAAATTCTAGCAAATTAAACAAGGTGACCAAGTCACCTTCACAGTTTAGATATCTATTCTTGGATGCTAAGAAATTTACTACTAACTTTCTTACCTTCGAATTTCATTGCTCTCAAGCTTGAAAAAGTTCTAAATCTCCAATTTCTTAGGGAGTCAAATCCTACTCACAAAAAATATCAATTAATAAATCAAACATACCACAATGTTCTTAAACTAATTAAGATTCATCTTTACCCCACCAAGGTGACATACAAGACTCATATACCCACGTGCAAAACTTTAACCCCAAATTTGTAAAAATACTCTAAAATTGGAGAAAGAAAAACATATTATATGATCGGATGGAAATGTTTTCCTCGCCTGTAAGAGTACAATAATATGTTTGGATCTAGATAAATATAAGAATTGGATAAGGAAGCTTTAGAGAGAAATTAAATGATTTAGAGTTTAAAAAAATAGTAGTTCTTTAGAAATAAAATTTCAAATGTAAAATTTTTTTGCTTAGACTATTTTTATTTTAAAAATAAAAACTTTAAACTTTATTTTATTTAATCATTGTTTCTCTTTCAATTATTAAAGTCTCAATTTTTATATATGGCATCGTCGGGTAGGTTCCTCCATGATCTTTAAATTATTAAAGTCTCAATTTTTACATATAACATCGTGGAACATGTTCCTCCATGAAATTCAAAGACTGTTTGCTTCATAATTTACTTAGGATTTCATGTGGTTAGGTTTAATTATCAATGGCGTTGGCTAATAAACCAAGAAATGGTGATGTTTATGTGGTATTCATGAGGGATGGTGTGTTGGTGTTGTTTTAATTTAGATCTCTGTTATATTATAGGATCGTTCGTTTTCTGTTCGTAGTTTCGTTTCATGCTGAATGCCTCTACTTTATCGTGTAGCCTTTCTTGTGTATCGATACTGTGTTTAAAATTACCAATTGAAGTATGTTGTATTAAGAGAAAATGGTGATTTTATTTAGAGGTTATGGACAAAGAATCTACCATGGATTGTGGTTGTCCCACACCAGTGAAGCATGGTTGTCCTCACTGACTTTTTGGCCCGAGTCCGGAAAGGAGATTTAAAAATAAATAAATAAATAAAATAATATATATATATATATATATATATATATATATATATATATATATATACTGTTTTATTTATTCAAATAAAATAAAATAAAACTATAAATTAATTTTTAATTTAAAAATATATCTAATCTGACTATAATGTATTTAAAATTAATTTATAAGAATGTGAATATTTTTATTGTGTCAATTAAGCGGAGATTGACATGTACAGTAACATTGTTTATTTTTATAATAATTTGTAAGATTATTTTTAACGGTTTAATAATATTAAATTTTATTTTTATTGTCATCTGTATATCAATTAATTTTTTTAATAATAGTTAGTCATTAAAAAGTAATTATTAACATATCTAAAAATGTATTAGATAGGAGAAAAAAGAAACAAGGACTAGACCAAAATCCACTTAAACGACAAACTTTTAGAAAGATAAATCAAATTCATCTTTAAAACTTTCACACAGTTAAATTAATTAATTTATTAATTGATCATTAACAAGTCTATGCACAAATTATTATAATTTATTATGTTAAATACCTACATAACTAATTATCTTATGGCTATCCAATTAGATAGAATAATCTACTATGCATAATATTAAGGCCGCTGATAAAATTAGTAGTCCTAAAATTGAAATTGATCCAATTAAATTTAATTATTTATTTACACTTTATTGTAACTGTCCAAAATAATCTATTTACTAAACATGATTAATTTTTTAATATAATCGAATTATAATCATAAAAATTATAATACTAATAATTAAAATAAAAATAACTTAAATAATTATAATATTTTAAATAATACTTATATTTATAACAGTAAATATATAAATAATAATTATTATTATTATATTAATAATAATATTAGTAATTATTTTAATAATACAAATAATTATTATAATAATACTATTCATATTAATAATTAAAATAAAAATAATTTAAATAATTATAATATTTTAAATTGTGATAATAATATTTTTTATCAAAAGAATAATTTGGTCATCTTTATTTTTTTATTAAATTTTTTTTATCATTTATATCAATATGTACATTTTCTTTTTGTTTTCCTGCATTATTTATCGCTTTTCCCTCAACAATTTCATTTTCCATTCTCTGATATTTATCATTTTCTACTCCCTCATATTTATAGTTTAATCCAAACAAAATCAAAAGCGATAAATAACTAAGGTGACAAAGCACCAATAGGGTTGACTATATTATTTTATTATTATTATATTCTTTGAGTCAATTATTGGACTATTTTTATCCTTCAATTATCAACGAATTATTTTTTTTATTTGTTGGGAAACTGATGACAACTCACCAATACACAATTCAATATGAATAAGAGATTAAGAATAAGGAATGAAAAGAAAAATATGAATGTAGATATTATTATTATAACTAAAAAAGGTTATCAAATGATTATTTTTTTACTTTTGGTTATTTATATATTACTATTCATTTTGTTCATTGTACTTAGTGGATTAATTGTGTTTTACTATTTTAGAGGGTTAAAACAAGTTTGGAAACTACTAGTAATTCAACATTATTTCCCATAATTGTTAAGTTTAACATGTTATTACTTTTTTTATCACTTTATAGCAAATACATTTTATTTATTAATTTTTTATTTCTCTTGTAGACAAATAAGCAAATGGAGATAGAAGATTTCAAATGAAAATGAGTCAGACTCTTGTCCAATTCAGATTAACAATGAAATTTCTTCTACCAATTATTCAACCATCTAACATTAATTAAATACATTTTTTTTTGTTAGTCTTTCTTCTGGTTCAAGTAACTGTCATGTGGGCATCCTCATCTATGGATATTGCTGTACAAGAGAAATCATGCGCCTGCTTTTTCGCAGGAAAATTTTCACAATTCAAGTTTATGTTAGGAAATGTATATGTTCACAATTTCTTGAAAAAAGTAATCACAGGAAGAGATAATTGTATATGATATCATGTAATTCAACATATTTTTTATGTTTCCAAAGGATTATTGACCGAAGAATATTGACTAATATTTCATAAGTTGCAATGTTAATATATAAATAAAGTTGACAACTTATGCCAAAATTTAGAATTAATGCCATTCACTTTTTTGTACCAAAAAAAAGTGCACGCAAATTTTACTAAATTAACTAGCTTTCTTTTTACTTTTACGACTAGAAACAAAAGTGTTGTTGTCTTCATATTTTTTTAATTAATTTCTTTTAAAATATTATTTTCTTTTCTTTTCTTTTCTTTTCACTCTTTAAATGCATTCAATATTTTTTTAAATTATAACACTTTTATTTTTCATGATAAACCAGCGAAAACACGTGTTAAAGGGTATGTGTGTCTATATTTTTTTTGTAATCAATTTTTAAATTAAAAAAAAAAATATGTTCTCTCCATTATTTTTAATATATTTTATTTTTTTCTTCACTAATTATGTATCATTTTTTATATATATTTATTATTTTTTAAATATATAAAATATAATAATGATTTTTTTATAACAAAAAATAATTATAAAAAGAATCATCATTGTATATCAATAAAAAAAATTAGATATTTTAACACCTATATGATCATAATTTTTATATTATTAATTTTTTAAAATAATTAATTTTTTAATTTTTATTTTTCACATTTACTATCTCTACTTTTGTAAGTGATACATATTCTTTTTTTTTTTACTATTCTCACATTTTTTTTCTTTCTTCAAATGTAATTTTTTTCTAATTATTTTATTCACTTTTTCCTCTGTCTATCATCATATATTCTTTATTCATTATACATTATATTTTTTTCTCTCTCCTGTCACACCAAAAGAACCCTTATAGAAAAGGGAATCCTAGATAAAACTCGCATGCTTTATTTAATAAAAGCATAACATTCATCTATTCAATAATTCAACATATTTAAGATTATTTAATTCACATTACCAACCTATCTGTGCGTTGCCTCTCTTGCTTGAGACATTTCTGACGAAAAAGTAATACAAGAATTAAGTTATACTAAGCATCCTGTTGATAAACTACTCAGAATTTGAACTTGATCCCATATCTATATAATGATTTACTATATCACTTTATTTGTATATGTTAAGGTTCCAACATAAAACCAATTGACAATATGTGGAGTAGCCTAACATATATTTAAACCATACCAAATGACATGAGGTAGGCGATGTGGGACTTTCAACATGCCCCTCCAACGAAGTCTGCCAAACCAAGCAAAGGGTACTTTTGACCCAACTAAAGGGCAACTTTTGGCCCTATGACAATAACCGAAAAGATTTTAGGCCTTGACTCTAATACCATGTTAAGGTTCCAACATAAAACCAATTGGCAATACGTGAAGTAGCCTAACATGTATTTAAACCATACCAAATGACATGAGGTAGGAGATGTGGGACTTTCAACAGTATAGATAGACATGTATCTCGGACAATAATCCAACCTTAAAATATGGTATTTGTTGAAATCAGAATGATGAGCTACAACAATATAAACCAACAATCAATTGCGTTGACTGATGATATCAACTAATTAAAATACAGGTCATCGAAGCAATTTACAGTGACATTCTAATTAAATACGAAATATATATTGTTCAATCTAAATATTGTGTATGAACAACACTCTGCCAGAAGAAACTACCAACTTCCTTCCTTGGACATCTTCAGAAAATGGGACAGAGTGATATTTGGGAGCACTGGCGAACCCCTTTTCTTCTTCTTTATCTTTGTAATCTTTGACGACTCCACACCGTTATTATCTGTCACTGTATCCGATGCCAGATTGTAGAACTGTTCACAGAATATATGGCGAAGTTAAATTTAAATACACAAGAGTAAAGTTAGTCTGGATGCTGATTCGTTACAGGAAATTAATTGGATGTAACAATCTAAATTAAGTACAATCTCAAACAGAAGTCCTAGTTTGTTTGAAGGAATATATCTTTATGGAAAATATTATCTAATTTTTGGTATGTAAAGCATTTCGTTTCAGCATTTTCCAGTTTATAGCACATTGATGATGGCTTTCCCTGAGCAAAATGTTCCTATTTGTGTTTGCAGTATTTTCGAATCTCACTTTTTTGGGCATTAATAAAGATGATAGAGAATTGAGTTTCTGGGTATTAACAAATGGAGCTGCATCTTACCTCACAAACTCCATGCAGAAGCAATCTGTGGAAAGGATCTTGAATCTGCAGCTCCAGAACATCTCCATCTATGCTCTCTGTTATGAAGGTTTTTAAACATTCCTAAAGCAAAAGGTTCCGTGAATGCCCAAATGCATATTTGTAAGTAGTTACAGCAAATGAAATGCATTTAATATTGGCCCCTTTCCTGCCCAACATAATGGTTTGGTGATGCAGAGGAGTACTACTATTCATTGATAAGATAAATACCTCATAATTCTCTATGAGCTCAGAAAGAGAGCTGCGGCGAAGTGCATCTCTTGTTCTACAATCAATTCTACGCCAACCATTCAACACTGCCAACTTGTCGGAATCAATGTGACCTTTCCTTTTTTCTACAGAGTTCTCCAGGGAATTAATTATATTAACCTACCAAAACAAACAAAAAATCTATTATGAGATGCTTGCTAGTTGCCACCACGTGTATGCCAACCAGCAGTCAACAATAAACCTCGAGGTTATACTTTCACCTTGATCTAAATTATACTGATCCTCAAGCATACACACACATCGATTCACATGAACATGATACCCGCACAAAACATTAAATAAATGACGCCATACCATGATTGCATCATTGCAACAGAAACAAAAATCACAACATAAATGACACCAAGACCCATTTTAAATAAATGCTAAAGAAAAGTGGGAAAACTGAAGTTATAACTGGTGATCACAGACAAGTCAAAATCCAAAAAGTAATATTATTGATGCATGTTAATTCAATTGCGGGTTCACCAAATTGCTATCTCAAACAGTAAAAAATTTCAAAGATAGTCTACAAAAAAGAGAAGTTATAACTATTAAGTATATAACCTCTTTATCCATGTCTATATTCCTGAATCGGTCCCATTCCTCTATGTTAGTCATGGAAAATGTAGAAGGCGGGACTTCATCACCTGTAAAATGAATCCAATCGTTGCTAACATACAAAATGGGAACAATCAGCTGACACATAAAGGAAGGAAAGAAAGAATACATCAGAAAATGACTCAATTTATAATAAATATCAGTGCTGAGAGTTCAAAGCCACTTCACTTTGAAAGTATTCTACAGATTTGATGAAATTTTCAAATGTGCCTCTTTGATTTCCAAGCACGTGTAATATCATATGCTCAACAAAAAAAAAAACATGTAATTTATTAGTAAGATCTCTTGCATTGTGTGTAAGAATTCAATTCTTGTTTGCCTAAATGCAATCATTGCCAATAGAAACAAGGCACCCATGCATATCCAACTAAAAACAATTTTTTTTCTTACAAATATAACGAGCAATTTTATATCTTTTCGATATAAAAAACAAAATACAGCAGATGAGTGAGATAAATACCCCAAGGTGGTGGAGCAAATAAGCCTTTAATTTCCTCTGCATTTAAACGCGGTACTAGTTCCATCAAGAGACGGTCATTTAACCACCTACGGGACCTTCGATTTGTGACCTAAAGCAGGTAACATAAGTACCAAGTTAATTCCTAACTTAATAGTAAAATAAAAAAACTAATATCTTGTGATTGTTATCACTCAGAGTAGGTAAAAACATGAACTGGCAATAATTAGCAAATATCAACCTCTTAGGAGATCCACATACAATATAAAAAATGAAAATGAAAATAGAAAACCTGCAGTATATCATTGACCTAATGCTTTAAAAGTCCTCCAAAGGGAAAATCACAAAACAAGAATTAATTTCATACAAACAATCGCTCACCTGCAGCTAGTCAATCCTTCCTTATCCACCATTTTAAAATACAATAATATGAGCACGTCATTTGGTAAAAGCATTAATAGACAAATTATTAAACAGTTCGAATTTTAAAATATTCACAAAGATAACATTTGTGATTAGAGTTGTTTCATTTAAACCTTTGTCCTCCAAAAAATAACTACTTAATGAGTACTGCATTTGCTCACTGGTTTTCATAATTCGATTACCAAAGATAATAAAACTTTGCAAGCCAATACACAAATGTAGACGGATATTTAGCCTAGTACCAAAAGAATGTTATAACAATAACCAGTTTCTCAAAAATATCCATTACATTTCCATATCAAATAGAAGAGGAATACCAAAGTTTACTCACTAATAACACAGTATAAATATAATTACAATTGTACATGTAATACACACAATCAATCGGTGGGTGTAAATACCAACCTTTCCAGTTAAGCTCTCGAGGAACTCTATCTTCTTTTCAATGGACATCCCACTGGATTTCGACCCATCTAATCATTTCCAACAAAATTACTAATTAATTTAACAACACGAGGAACACCGATCTGGCCACGCTAGATTCAATCATTAAAATCAAATAAGCTCAAGGCCATCTCCAAGAGCACGCAATTTTGAAAAAAAAGGAAAATAGTAGCAATTTATTTCTTTTCTAAAAAATAAAAGAGTTACCTTTGGGAGGGTCGCTGAATGGAGATGAAAAGAAATGTTCGAGTTCTCTGTGAAGAACCATGATTAGTTGACGATGGAAGAAGCAAGCAGATCTAGGAAATGGGATTGAAGAGAGAGATTAAAAGAAATGGATCAGCTCAGGAATAGATATAAGATAATCAGAGATTCACAAACACAAAGCTTGAATATGATAAATTTAGACTAAACGAAGGAATATTCTTCTTGTGCTTCTCGTATTCTAATATTTGATGCCTCACTTGATGACGACGGTGTCCTTCGAGTGCATGTAATGGACCGGACCAGCCCAGGCACGCCATCAATGGCATTGGGCTCAATTTTAGATTTGGTTCTCTTCCTGCACCTCATATTTTCTTCCTTCACGCCATGAATATATTTCATTGAAGAGTGTCTCAGAATACATAATTTGAAAAATAAAAATGCCAAAAAACATTTGAAAATAGGATTAATTTTTTTTTTAATAGTAATGTATTTTAATATCAATTTCTAAATAACAATGTAAAATAATATTACAAAATTGAATTATTAGTCAAATTAAGTTCAAATTATTTTTTTAAAATTCATTAAATAATTCATAGTAATAATAAAATTATTTTTTAATTAATAATTAAATAAATGAAATGTTTATTTATTTATTTGACTTTAAATCTTTATATAAAAGAACGTCTATATAGAAAGAAACCTTGTTTTTGGTCAAATCATTCCAGAAAATTAGAACTGTTTAAATGTGTTGATGGGGTAAAATATAAATTGTTTTGGAAATTTTAAATTATTTTATTTTATTTTTATTTCCCTGTGACCTCTATGTATCTTTGTTAAGACTAGTGAACTTTTTATTGGATGAAGAAAGACCAAAGGAAATGAGAATGCAAGCAAAAACGTTGTTCGATTTTCTCAATGAAATCAGATAAAAACTATTAGGTAGTCTTATACGTATTTGAGTTTTTAAAATTAAAATGAAATAATTAATAATATTCAATTTTCAAGTTAATAATATTTAATTATGTATTGAGATTGACCACATCTGGTAGGATAATTTCTCACAGTTGGGACACTATTGGTTTCCAGTGCATGATGAGTATTTTAAACATTTACAATATTACCTAATTATTATATATTTTTATTTAATTATTTGTGATTTTTTCATTAATTTATTTTTCTTTTTATGTAATTCAAATTCTTCATTTTTTTGGTTTATTTCCTTTTCTATCCCTGGTATCTTCTCTTCAATCTAATCCACAGATCTAGTCTTAAATGGTAACCTTCATTTAAAAAATATTTGAGGGTAAATTCGGTATTTCATTGTAACAAACAACGTCACCAGAATCACAGTACTACTGGCAGCACTGCGCAATGCACCTTGCGTGCGTACGTAGCCGGCAATAACAGAGCATCAACAAGCAGAGCAGAAACAGAGCACGCTCACTTTCTCACTGAAAACCCTACGTCGGTTACCCTTTCTCCTCTTCATTTCTAAAGTATCTTCCTTTTTTTATTTTCTCGCAAAATCGACATCATTGTTGCTTTGGCTGCGAAAACACTGCAATCTCGACACGTTCTTTGCTACCCTTTTTCTTGCTCATCTTCAGTTTGTAGTGAGGAAGTTCTTTCTTTGACCATCTTTTTAGTTAAGTATATTGTTTTCTTGTAGTTGATAAAATTCTATTTATTTCCCATTTTTGTCTAAAGTGTTAGTGATGGAAGAGCAAAGTAACCAAGAGAACCCTGTGCAACTAACATCGTGTGACACTGGGGGAACAACCAATGATGTCTCTCATTCAGCTGAGGGTCATCTCATTTCAAACCCAAAATTTGGCATTGCAGCATCATCTGGAAGAAATGGGAGCCACTGGACTTGCTTTCCTAAACCATCTCATAACTATGTTGAGTATCTTTCGGAATCCTCAACTTATCTGCCAAACACTTCCACTGATTACATGATGGGGGGTAGTTATCTACCTGTCGGCAACATCAATGATGGTAACGTGGTTGATGGATCGGACAGAAACTTCTTTTATAATGATCCAGGAAAAGTCTGTGCCTTTAAGCCTATTGGTTCTTCAAGTAATGACCTTGACATTAGGAAGGTAAGCTCTTTGAACAGAAAAAAAATAAAAAATAAAAAATAATCAATTTAAGTGAATTTAGTGAAACGAATATCATAGCTTAGTGGGGTTTTATTATGTCTTTGTTATGTGTGTTTTTAGCAGGTGGGGTTTTGGAGAGCTGATGAAGGAGAGGAAGTAATTAAAGTTGAAACTGAAAGCAGTCAAAATTTTCTTTATGCAGAGGTCGGTTAATGTCTTTCCACCACGCATATATCACATGAAATTGTGCCTACACAATAGCTAAAATATTATGAAAATTCTGAAATTTATGTAATGATTTATACTCTAATTTTGTGACAGAATCATGCTTTATGGACAGCAGATTCTCTTGGAGATAAGCATAATGCTTCACATGATCCAATGGTAATGGTTGGTGCACCTGCTTTACTTCCCAAACCGGGAAGCAGCTCCTCAAAAGAGAAAGCACGTATCACTGACCGTGTAAGTGAAAATTGCCACTGGTCACAGTAATGGCAATTTATCATATTCCATTTCTCTAATACAACTTGGGTTCCTCACACATGTGCTTTTCAATATAGCAACGAAGGCAACGTATCGCTGATAACCTCAAAGCCTTACACGAATTGCTTCCAAATCCAGCAGAGGTAATCTATTTTTTATGAATAAACAATAGTCAATCAAAAGGAGCTTTCTATACTATGTTGTTAATTTATCATTAATAGTGTGATATTGTGATCACCTACTCAAACAGAATGACCAGAAATTGGTAATAAACTGTTCTTAATGTTTAAATTTTGAATATGTCGAGATAGTGTCATTATGCACAAGTGAGAATAAAACATTGTCAGAAAGCTTTACTTTCTGGACAGTTTGGAGTTATACTTAACACTGCATTCATATAGACTGAATCTTACAATTACTTGGTGAAATGAATTTAATTTTGTAGGGAAGTCAAGCGTATATACTGGACGATATAATTGACTATGTCAAATATTTACAGCTTCAAATAAAGGTACCTTTTAACTCCTAATATTCTAACCATTTTTAATGTAATTATATACATGCTCAGGAATCCCATGCATACATTACTGTGATATGCTTCTGATCATTATTGTCTTGCTACATTGTATTAATGGCATAAGGGACATGCATGCATAATACACGTTCTCCAATAAGTAGGGACTAGATAGAGGATCTGCATCTACTATTACTAAGGAGATTGTTCCTTGCAGGAACAAAGTGGAAGTAGATTGCAAGCGGAATCAACTGCTATACCTCTAGTTTTTCATGAGGTATAATTATAGTTGATATCAGTAGATACACAGAATCGCTGTGAATTCATTCCTCATATGAGAGTCAAATATTGCAGGGTTATGGGCACTATATCAACCAACAGATGCTGAACGAACCCCTTGAGGAGATAATGGGGAAACTGCTTGAAGAACATTCAGCAGCAGCTGGTCAGCTACTAGAGAGTAAGGGTCTATTCCTGCTGCCTATGGCTTTGGTTGATGAGTTGAGTGAGGCTATGCAAATGTTTGGGGGGAGTGCACTTGCCTGATAGAAGCTTTCTCTTATTTATTTTAGTTCTCCGTTAAGGATCATTTCTATTAGACAGTAGCTGTAGTATGATTATTATCTCTGTTTGTGTTACACTAACATTTATGTCTTCTTCCAAACTTCCAAAATTTCTCCATACTCATTATCCTATGAAAAACCTTTGACGATTGTGGGGCAACTTCTTTCATCCCACAAAGATATTATTTTAAGTTAGATGGATAAAAAATCAAAATATTCATACTTAATCCATTTTTTTCATATTAAGTGTTTTAATACAAATGTTCAAATTTATATTCATGTTTTTTGAATTTAAAATTTAATCTAATTAGTTGGGTTTACATTGCATATTTTTTTAATTTTAAAAATTTCAAAAATCAATATTCATCTTGTCAAGATAAATCAATAGAAATTCATAAATCAACAAGTGAATAGGAATAAATTTAGTCTCTTCTTGTCAATCAATTATATCATATTCGTACTCGTGGATATTTCTTAAAAAATGTTAAAAATAAGATATTGTTATCTCAAAATTAGATAAAAACAAAATACTTTTCTTCACATGTAGTAAATTCTTAAGAAAACATATTATTTATTTCATTTCATTTCAAAATGATCTCCATTTGAGATTTTTGCACTCCAAAGAGTAGAAGAGTTCGCACGCGGTAACTTTAACTTTAACTTACATAGAACATAATTCCATTTAAATATATTTCGGTAAAATAAAATAATAATAATAATAATAGTAATAATAATAATAATAATAATAATAATAATAATAATAATAATAATAATAAGAAAGTACATTTATTTCCCAAAATAAGACTCTCACCTCTTATTCTATAAGATACATACACTTACTATACACGTTTAATAAAATAAAATTCAATTCGCACTAATTTTTAAATAAACATCACTTCTTTCATGATTTTAATAAATAACATTCATCTCTCTCTTATTTTACTTAAAAATAACATATTCAATAAACATATCAATTTTATAAATAATATATTTTTAAAAAAATTACTCAAATAATATTTTATAAATTTTTTTATCTGTTTATAGTTTATATATGATTTTTCTTCTTTTCTCACAAGATTTTTTTTTATATTTCTTTCTTCTTCACTTTTTGTTGTTCACTATTCTTTATCATTTATTCTTCTAATTAAAATACTATATTAAAATTTAATAAAAATATGATAACATAAAAATTTTAAAATTAACATTGAAATTAAAAAAAATCAATCAATTATTTAAAATTATAATAACAGTAAATAATATTTTTCTGATGAAAATAGATTTAAAATTACTTTATCATAATAAATTAATTACTTATTTAATTAAAAATATCAAATATTTATAAGTTAAATTTATTTATTTTTAATTAGTATTTAATCTAGTTATAATTAGATTAAGTTAGTTAAATTAAGTAATTTAAAAATATATTTAATAAATAATTATTTTAAAATAAATATTAAATTTTTTTCTTAATAATTATGATATAGAAAAATATTTGTAACACCTCAAAATTTATTATCTAATAATTTTTCAAATATAATGTATTAAATTATAGTATTTTTTTTAGTAATTTAAATAGTTTTATTTTCTAAAAATAAGAAAAAACCTATTTTATCGAATTTCTGGTATTTTTAATTAAAATAATAAGATTCAGTCACAAAAGAATAAAATAGAGGGAAATGAAAAAATAAATAAAAAAATGAATAAGGAAAAAAAAAATGAAAAGAGAAAAAAAAAAAGATAAATGAGAAGAGAGGAAAAATAAGTAGATGAGGAGAGAAAAATAAGAAAATAAAAAAAATAAATATTTTTTCACATAAATAATGTATTTTAAAAAAATAAATTTTAAAAAATTATAAATTTAAGTAAATCAAAGTACAACTTCAGAATAAAAAAATCGTACTCTATAGCACAGCACAATTTGTTTAAGAAGAAATAGCTAGTAATATTTAGTACGATTTCTATAATTATATTATAATAATAATCATTATATTGTTATAATTAATAATAACATTTTTTATATCACCAATAAAATAGATTTATATTATTATTTTATTATTAATAATATTAATAATAAACTAATATAATCATAATTATTAATATTATTAATTATATTAATAATATAAATATTTTAATTATTATTTATTTTATTATTAATTATAATAATAATATTATTATTATATAATAGAAAAATTGTTATTATTATTTATAATAATAAAATAATACAATAATTATTAATAATAACAATATTAATTATTATTCATTTTTATATTAAATAATACTTTCTCGAAATATAATCTTAGTGACAATGTAATTTTTATGATTTTTTTAATATACAAATAATTCAACCATGTAATTTTAAAAAAATAATCTTTAATTTATCTTTAAAAGTTTAATTTTAATTTCATAAATTTTTATTTAAGTTGCAGATAATATGATATTTTTAAATTAGATAAAATAGAAGAATATAATTTAATTAAAATAAGAGAAAGATGAGTGTGATTTATTAAAATATAAAATAAATAAATATTTTTTTAATTAAAAGGATGTGAGTATTTTTTATTAAAAACATATAAAAAGAGTGATTATATAAAAATTAGGAGTGTGAGTGTTATTTATATAATATAATAGTAGTATATAATTATAATACGTTATTAATCTTTTTATGAATAATATTTTAGATTTTTTAAACCATGCTCCAAGAACATTAAAATTAAAGAATCAATCCTCAAGTCTAGGACCATCGCCACTCTGTTAAGCATGATAATAAATTGTGTTGTATTTTACTTAAAAAAAATTAGGTCTGCATTTTTTTAATTATAGTTAACATCAAATTCATAAATCTAAACAATAAAAATAGTTATACTAATTATTAATATCCTTAGGAAAACAATAAAAACAGTTATACTCATTATTAAAGTGAAATATTGAATATTATGAATACATGTATTATAGTATTTAAAATAATCATATATTTACTAGTATTTGAATATATACTTAAATTGACCATTTGAGAATCGAATATATACCGCATCTGATAATTACGTACCGACAAACAACATCAAGAACGACACTCCCCGAACCTATACAATATCACTCCAACCAACTCATTTCTTCAAATTGCTTCAAAATATGGGTTTCCTTCTATCCATTATTTATTGAACTAGAAGACAGATCAAGAGATGGGTTTGATATTTTTAAATAATTGAATTTTAATTAAATTAAGATAAAATCAGCAAAATTAATATATTATTTTTATAAAATATATAATTTATTTTTATTTTTTTATCTCCTACGTCAACTTTAAATAATAGTTATTTTATCATATTTTAACCATTATTCATCTTATATTTTTTAATATATTTTATATTTATAATATTTATTATAATTTAAGGCTATCACGATAATAATATATTAATTTTTTTTAAATATTGTTATTAATGTACTTATATTATATTATAAAAATATTATTTTATTAATTGAGTTAAATCTCTATTGAATTTTTATATCAATTTAATAATTGATGAGATTTTAATTGGAATTTTATTGATGTTTAATAATATTGTTTTTATCTTTATCAAGGATATACTCGTTAATTAGAGAAAAGAAATTTTAAAAAGGATGAGGTTTAAAGAGACAGAATTTTGGAAAGACTACTAGAAAGAAAAACTTGAAGACACAAATTACATTGAGGAAAAAATGACTCTAAATGCTATTTTTATAAGAATTTTCAAATTATTATTTTTATTATTATTATTATTATTATTATTATTATTATTATTATTATTATTTTTAACTTTATTTTTTACTTTGAATTGCCTGTATATCACTAGATATTTTTAGACCTAAAATTGGATGTAAAGGAATAAGAATCCGTTTTTGGTTTTTTGGATGAGAGAAAGTACCTTTCGTAACCGAGTTTGATGAATTAGCAAAACGATCACCCTGCACTGTTGTTGCAAGAATCTAACGCTAATGTGTAGGGGAGAATAACAGGTGATTGAAATGGAAGATGAATTTTGGAGAATAAAATAGGGTTTATGGCAGGGAAAATGACACTTCACACTAATTTGTATGGATCAATCCGAACACGGATCCATGCAATTATCGTGTGCGAATCTGAAGCCATATTGCCATGGCCAACCTTCGTTCTCATGCATAAACTAAGAGCAGAGTCAGTGTCAATGATGAAAGTAAACCCAGTACTTTCCTTGCACTTCATATCAGCACAAATACCCTTTGCTTAGGTCATGCTTCCACTTCACATCACCATTTCCATGCTATATCTATGCAAGATTGCAACATATATATATGGGCCACTAATTAACCTATTTTTGGTCACTATGAGAAACACGTGCGCATGAATCACGGAGGACATTTTCGCCACTAATAAGAGAAAAAAATATTTACTTAAATCTTGTAATATTTACTAATAGTGCTAACTAAAAAGGAATATTCACGAAGTAAACAAAGTTGAAGCGAATACATATACTTTTTTTTATTGAATTTTTTTATACACTTTGAACCTTATAATAACCATATATCTCTAGTTGAATTCTTACGCACCTTATCATTTAAAATGCATTCTTTTTATCACACGAATGTTTGAATGGAAAAAGGTTCTCACATCCAATATGAATGAACTCGACCTTGGTTTTGATTTACTATTATTAGTCATATTTGTATAACTCCTACATGTTCATGAAATACTACTCTCTTGAAAAGCTGATAGAAAAGTAGTTATTATGTTATCAAAATATAAACTAATCTAAATCCAACCAAGAGTTGTGCATAAGTTTATTTATAAATATATTGTGCCCATCAAAATATGATGTCTTTATAGTAAAGTAAGAGAGTTGTTAACCCTATTGTGAGACAAGATGAGTGGAAAAGCTGGTCTAGCCGCTGAAGGGTAGCTACCTCTTAGCAGAAAAGACCCAGATACATATATAGACAAAATTGAAAACAAACAAAAAATAGGGAATAATAAGAAAGACCTTATCATACAAATATTCTTTATGCAATTTGGCGCTATATAACCCACTAAGGATAGAACCTACCGTGCTCACTGGTTTAGCAGAAGCAAGATGACTTTGAAGAACTTCTTTGAGCCTTCAGTGGACCATTAACATTTCCATATGGCATAAAGTTAATATAAATATTGGCAGAATATTTGACGACACCAAGTTGACAATCAATAATTCATGTACTACTTTATATTCACTGTTGAAAGATGATACAAATTCTAGAAAGATCTAGAATATAAAATTTTAGATGTTACTAGAATTAGGAATTACATATGAGTAATATCTAGAATCTTTAGAAGATTCTAGAAATGTTTGAAAGTAGAAGATAGATAATTCTAGCATTAAGAAAATCTAGAATTATGTAAAACTTCTAGAATTATGTAGAAAACATATGTGTACTAGTAGAAACTACAACATGATTAATTCTAGAAAAAGAAAAAGAAGAAGAAATGTGTAGAAATAGAATAGTGTAGAAACAATGAAATTAGTAGAAAATTCTAGAATCTTGTAAGTAAAGCCTATAAATAGGCATGAAGGGAGTCTTTGTATGTGTGGAAAATCTAATACAAGCTCCTACATATCTTGTAACACTTCTAACATCAATTACTATCTTTCCTCATACAAACCTTCTCCTATTTGTCCACCTCTTTCTAAAAACTATTTTCTACACAAATCTCACTACTAAACATCAAACTATCTTTCCTATCCTTAAAATACTAATAGTGGTACCAGAGCTATGTTTGGTCACCTACTGGGCGTAGAGAAAATTTTTTACTACCTTAAAAAACCATATTCCACTACACATTACTTCCAAAAGAAAATTTGCAACCTATGGCCACTACCAATCAAACATCATCCATTCCAGTTCCTATTTTTAAGGGAGAAAATTATGATTTTTGGAGAGTCAAAATGAGGACATTTTTTTGTTCTCAAGATCTTTGGGATGTCATAGAAGATAGGTTCACTATTCCAGAAGACATCTCAACTCTTACAGCTTCCCAGAGGAAGGAGCTGAAGGAAAACAAACAGAAGGATTCAAGGGCAATATTTACTCTTCAGCAAGCAGTTGATGACTATTTTTCCAAGAATAATGGGTGCCACAAGTGCAAAGGAAGCTTGGAATACAATTCAGGAGGAGTTTCAAGGAAGTGATGAGGTACGCAATATTAAACTTCATTCACTAAGAAGAGAATTTGAGTTAATAAGAATGAATGAATCTGAGACCATAAAAGATTATTATTCTAGAATAAAAGAAATAGTTAGTCAGATGAGAGCCTATGGGGAAAGTATTCTTGACAAGAAAATTGTTGAGAAAATTCTAATTTCTATTCCCCAAAAATATTATGCAATTGCAACTGCAATTGAACAAACAAAAGATTTATCTACATTATCGGTGACACAACTAATAGGCTCTCTTGAAGTATATGAACAAAGATTGAAAAGGCGTGAAGAAGACTCCGTCGAAAATGCCTTTCAATCAAAACTAAAATTACGGTCTCAAAATGGAGGAAATAAAATTAATAGAGAACTTTCTAAGAATAAGGAAAATTCTAGAAATTTTTCCAAGACTATTCAAGGAAAATATCCTCAATGTGGAACTTGCAAAAAGACAAGTCACTTGGAAAAAGATTGTTGGCATCAAGGAAAACCTCAATGTCAATACTGTAAGAAATTTGGACATCTAGAGAAAATGTGTCGCAACAAAAATCATCAACAAGCAAATTTTGCCGAAGAACGGGACAGAGAACAACATCTCTTCTATGCTACGGGATGTTCTGACAATGAATCAAAAGGAAGATGGTACTTAGACAGCGGGTGTAGTAACCATATGACGAATGATCCAAGCATCTTCAAAGAAATTGATAACTCCATCAAAGTTCAAGTACAATTGGGAAATGGCACCGTGGTAGAGTCAAAAGGAAAAGGTAGTGTTATGGTGGAGACCAAGAAAGGTATGAGACTTATCAATGATGTCTTACTAGTTCCCAATCTTAAAGAAAATCTCTTAAGTATTGATCAAATGATGGAGAAAGGATATACTCTCCACTTTGAAAGAGATACATGCACTATCTATGATAAGAAAAATCTAGAGATTGGCCAAGTAAAAATGGAAAAGAGAAATAGAAGTTTTCCTATAAGCTTCAATCGAGGAACTAATATTGCCATGAAAGTAGAAGTTGATGACTTGTGGCTATGACATCGTAGATTTGGCCACTTCAATACTCATGCCTTAAAGCTAATACATCAAAAAGGCATGATGAGAGATCTACCAAGCCTTAAGGAGAGTAGTGAAGCTTGTGAAGGATGTCTTATGGGAAAGCAACACAGATTACCATTTTCTACGGGAAATACTTGGAGAGCAAAAGACTTGTTGGAGTTAATCCACACAGATATTTGCGGACCAATGAGGACTCCATCACTTAATAACAACAGGTACTTCATTCTCTTCATTGATGATTTTTCTAGAATGACTTGGGTCTACTTCATCAAAGCAAAATCAGAAGTCTTTAGAATATTCAAGAAATTTAAGGCCCTTGTCGAAAAGCAAAGCGGAAAACAGATAAAGGTTCTCAGGAGCGATCGAGGCAAAGAGTACACCTCCCACGAATTTGATAAATTCTGTGAGGATGAAGGTATTGAGCGACAACTTACAGTCGCATATTCTCCACAACAGAATGGTGCCTCGGAGAGAAAAAATCGCACTATCATGGAGATGGCAAGATCAATGTTGAAGGAGAAAGGCTTGCCAAATACATTTTGGGCAGAAGCAGTTTACACTGTTGTATATATACTCAATATATGTCCAACTAAGGTAGTCCAAAACAAGACTCCTATTGAATCTTGGAGTGGAAGAAAGCCATCAGCTAAACACCTACGAATATTTGGATCAATTTGCTACATACATGTTCCTGATCAGAGGAGGCATAAGCTTGAAGACAAAACTATAAGAGGAATATTCTTGGGATACAGCCAACAGTCAGAAGGCTATTGAGTCTACAACCTACAAACAAAGAAACTCGTCATCAGTCGAGATGTTGAGGTTGACGAAAATGCTTTTTGGAATTGGGAAGAAGAAAAAGTTGTTAGAAGCAACATCCTGGTTCCAGTACAACAACTTGAAGAAGAAACAGGAGATCCAGGTACGCTTTCTCCACCATCACAAGAAGAAGAAGAATATACTTCACCAGAGTCTACACCAAAACGTGTAAGATCTTTGGTAGATATATATATGAAACTTGTAACATGACCATCATTGAGCCTTCCTGCTATGAAGAAGCTTCAAAGCAAGAAGTATGGGTCAAGGCCATGGAAGAAGAAATCAAAATGATTGAGAAGAATAATACTTGGGAGCTTGTGGACTGTCCTCACGGAAAAGATATCATTGGAGTAAAATGGATATATAAAACTAAGCTCAACCCTGATGGAACCATACAAAAATATAAGGCAAGATTGGTCGCAAAAGGATACTCACAACAACCTGGGATCGACTACAATGAGACTTTTGCTCCAGTTGCTCACCTGGATACAATTAGAGCTTTAATAGCCCTTGCTGCACAAAAAGGTTGGAACATCCATCAACTGGATGTCAAATCTGCCTTTCTCAATGGAACACTTGAAGAAGAGATCTATGTTGAGCAACCACAAGGATTCATCAACAAAGGCCACGAAGGAAAAGTACTAAGACTAAGAAAAGCTCTATATGGCCTGAAGCAAGCTCCTCGAGCATGGTATAGTAAGATTGATAAATATTTTATCGATCAAGGATTTAGGAGGAGCAAGAGTGAGCCAACACTTTATATCAAGACACAAGGTCAGTATAATCTCATTGTCTCCTTATATGTTGATGATCTCATCTATACAGGAAACAATAAGGAAATCATGAAAGAATTCAAAGAAGATATGATGAAAACATTCGAAATGACTAATCTTGGCTTGATGAACTACTTCCTCGGGATAGAGGTGATACAACAAAAAGAAGGAATATTTATCTCTCAGAAGAAATATACTGAAGCTCTACTAAAGAGATTCAAGATGTACGGATGTAAACCTGTCACTACTCCTTTGGTGGTAAACGAAAAGCTAAAGAAAGATGATGGAGCACCAGAAGTAGATGTATCATGATACAGGAGTTTGATCGGAAGCCTTCTATATCTCACAGCTACACGACCAGACATTATGTATGCTACAAGTCTTCTGTCAAGATTCATGCAAAAGCTAAGTCAGATTTACTATGGAGCAGGAAAAAGGATTTTAAGGTATCTGCAAGGCACAAGAGAGTTTGGTATATGGTACAAGACCATGACCAACTCAAGGATGATTTGCTACACCGACAGTGATTGGGCAGGATCAATAGACGACATGAAGAGTACGTCAGGATACGCCTTCTCACTTGGATCGGGTTTTTTCTCATGGGCATCAAAGAAGCGAGCAACTGTGGCACAATCAACAGCTAAAGCAGAATACGTAGCTGCTGCTGAAACTACGAGTCAAGCAATATGGCTACGAAGAATACTTGAAGAAATGGGCAAACCACAAGATGGACCAACTACTATCTATTGCGACAACAAATCAGCAATAGCAATGATGAAAAATCCTGTTCATCATCAAAGAACAAAACATATAGCTATTAAATATCACTTCATCAGAGAGGCTGAAGCGACTAAACAAATTCAACTTGAGTACTGCACTACAGAAGATCAAATTGCAGACATATTTACCAAGGCACTACCAAGAGCCAAGTTTGAACAATTATGTTTCATGCTTGGAGTTATAAGAATTTGCATCAAGGAGGAGTGTTGAAAGATGATACAAATTCTAGAAAGATCTAGAATATAAAATCTTAGATGTTACTAGAATTAGGAATTACATATGAGTAATATCTAGAATCCTTAGAAGATTCTAGAAATGTTTGAAAGTAGAAGATAGATAATTCTAGAATTAAGAAAATCTAGAATTATGTAAAACTTCTAGAATTATGTAGAAAACATATGTGTACTAGTAGAAACTACAACATGATTCTAGAAAAAGAAAAAGAAGAATAAATGTGTAGAAATAGAATAGTGTAGAAACAATGAAATTAGTAGAAATTTCTAGAATCTTGTAAGTAAAGCCTATAAATAGGCATGAAGGGAGTCTTTGTATGTGTGGAAAATCTAATACAAGCTCCTACATATCTTGTAACACTTCTAACATCAATTACTATCTTTCCTCATACAAACCTTCTCCTATTTGTCCACCTCTTTCTAAAAACTATTTTCTACACAAATCTCACTACTAAACATCAAACTATCTTTCCTATCCTTCTTAAAATACTAACATTCACCAACAAAGAAGCAGAGAGTGACACTTTTGACCTCTTCCCATTTTGTCTACGCTATAAATACTCCACACACCCCTCTTTTCATTCTCAATTTACCTCTTCCTTCGTATTGTATAATCAATCACCTCACCAAATATATACACCCGTCCCAACTTGTCTTAGCAGAAGTATTTCTTTGGAAAGTCACGATGACCATCTCTATGTTCATGTGCAGATTAAGACAACCCATGATAAACATTCCTTGCAGTGGGAAAAAATTGAACGTGAGGCAAATTGGGAAAGAGAAAGTAGTGGTTGTAATGGGAGCCACAGGGACAGGGAAGTCAAGGCTGTCCATTGACCTAGCCACATGTTTTCCATCAGAAATCATAAACTTCGACAAAATTCAAGTCCACCAAGGTCTCGACATAGTCACAAACAAAATCCCAGAGGAGGACCAACGTGGCGTTCCGCACCACTTACTAGGAACAATAAACCCCAACCTAGACTTCACTCACAGTGATTTCATTGAAACCTCATCATCTGCCATTGACACCATCACCAGTCGCCAGAAGCTTCCAATCATTGTTGGCAGCTCCAACTCGTACCTCGAGGCCTTGATCGACTATGACGACTACGAGTTCCGGTCACGCTACGATTTTCTCTGCCTTTGGGTTGACGTGGTAATGCCGGTGCTTCAATCCTACGTGGCGGAACAGGTTGACGACATGTTAAGTAACAGAATGGTGGATGAGCTGAGACCCTTTTACAGTCCCGACGGGGATTACTCGAGAGGGGTTAGAAGAGCCATTGGGGTTCCTGAATTTGACGAGTATTTTCGGAGGGAGGAGTCTGTCGAAGAGGAAACGAAGCAGAGGTTGTTGGAACATGCGATTAAGGAAATTGAATTTAACACATGCAAGCTTGCGATGAAACAGTTAGGGAAGATTTACCAGCTGAGAAACGTTAAGAGATGGGAGATTCATCGCTTGGACGCCACACCCGTGTTTCGAAGGCGTGGCAAAGAAGCGAACCAGGCATGGAAGAAGATGGTGGCGGAACCTAGTGCTATGGTTGTTGCGCGTTTTCTCTATAACTCCAAAAATAATGCCAACGTTGTTTCTGGGCACAGAGTGTTGCCAGCTTCAGACAGTGTTATGGCTGCTGCAACGTGCTAATTCTCAAGTGTGGTTTTGTTCAGCCAAGACTTCTGCTTTTTTGTTAAGTTTTTAGGAAGGGTGGGAGATATTATTTTATTATTTTTTATTTAAATTAGTTATTAACATATTTTATTATCTGTTAAGGGAGAAGTTAAAAAGATATTAGATTATTATTTTGATTTATATAAATATCATGAATATTTGATATTTTGTAATATTTTTACTCTATACTTAGATAGAATACATCAATAAAAATATATCCACATGATATATCAGAAATACATATACATAAAACCCTAAAAATTCTCAACAAATTGGTATTAGAGCCTAGTTCAATACAATGAAAGGAGAAAGAAATTTTTCACAAGTCGTTATTTTTTTATGACGAAAGTTATGACTTATGGACTGTGAGAATGCAATCCTATCTTGAAGGAATGGATGTATGGGAAGTTGTAGAAGAATATTATATTGTTGATCCACTACTTGAAAATCCCACCATAGCTAAAATGAAATTTCACAGAGAAAGAAAAACGAGGAAGGCAAAAGCTAAATCATGTTTATTTGCTGGTGTTTCACAAATGATCCTCACTAGAATCATGATGTTAAAATCACCCAAAGAAATTTGGGATTATTTGAAAGATTAATATGAAAGGGATGAGAAAATTCGAGGTATGAAAGTTCTAAACTTGATAAGAGAATTTGAGATTATTTGAAAGATCAATATGAAAGGGATGAGAAAATTTGAGGTATGAAAGTTCTAAACTAGATAAGAGATTTGAGATATAAAAGATGCAAGAGTCTCAAACAAATTGTTGGGTATTACTAACAAAATAAAATTGTTAGGTAATGAATTTTCTGATTCCAGAATAGTTGAAAAAATTCTAGTAACTGTGCTAGAGAGATATGAAGCATCTATTACATCATTGAAAAACACAAAATATTTGTCTAATATTATTTTGACAGAAGTGTTACATGCTTTACAAGCGCAAAAGCAACGAAGATTGATGAGAAGAGATCATGCTACTGGTGAAGGTTCTTTACTATATCATGATGGAGGTTCTATCCAAGTCAAGAACAACAAAGGTACAAAATCACAAGTATTTTCTGTTTATCCTTATTGCAAGAAAAATAATTGTTAGAATCGTGCAGCGGAATGTTTGCGTGGTCGGACAAAAAACAAGAGGGGGGGTGAATTGGTTTCTTAACAAAAATTAGGTTTTCAAAATTTTCCCCAAATTTTATCGATTAAAAACTGTGTAAATGTAAATAGAGAAAGAGATAGAGTCTTAAACAAGAGATTTATACTGGTTCGGATCAAAAGACCCTACGTCCAGTTGCTAATCACTCAAACAGAGGATTAACGCTGTCACTATAATCAAAGTTTGTTACAAACAAATTACAATGGAAAAGATAAAGTAAAGAAAACACCTCTCTTGAAATCCACAAGAGATGAAGAATAGCTTTCCCTAGAGACGGCACAACACACAATCCACTAAGAACTCCACTTAGTGATTCTTATCGCTTCTAGCCCACACCAGGTTCCAAAAGCCCCTTTTTCTTGCAACAAACAGTTCTCTGACACTCACAACACTTAACTTTTGTATGAAAAAGGTTGTTCTTCTTTTCTGAGTGCCAAGGAGAAGCTTAAGTAGAGAAATTAGGGTTTTGGAATTGGGATTTTCGAAACTAGGGTTCTTGGAAATAGGGTTTTCAAAAATAGGGTTGATTTGAAGTTAAAATTCGAAATCTGACTGAAATAATCGATTAAATCAAGAGTTAATCGATTATTACAGAGCCAAAATCAACAGAACCCCAAAACTCTCTGTTTTAATCGATTAAAAGACCTGTTAATCGATTAACAGGCCTGTTAATTGATTAACAGGGGTGTTAATCGATTAAACCAGTGAGCAGATACAAAAAATTGTTTTTCTCACTGTTTTAATCGATTATTTCACCAATTAATCGATTAAAGCCGAGCCTCTTTGATAAATTTGAGCTTTTTGAAGCTTCTAAGGTGCAGACTATGTACCGGCTATCTCAAACTCTAATATTACAGACTCAATCTAATCAAAACAGAGTTATTACACTATAAAACAAGTCTTCAACATTCTAAGTCTTGTGTTCTTGAATCATCATCAAAATCAACAAGCTTCATGTCTAGCAAGTTCAACATTAAGTCCTTGAATGTTCAACAATCTCCCCCTTTTTGATGATGATCAAAATTTTCTTTTAAAGCCTTGTAATAACCTGTTTTATCTGTCATACTAACAAACACATTAACCATACCAGATAATATTTTAAACAATAATATTAGGCTTTAAATATTTCTCCCCCTATTTTGATTATAATCAAAAATTGAAAGCATGCTTCAATAACAATCATAAGGGCTCCCCCTCAAAATATGCATAACTTGGAGATTACTCCCCGTCAATCAAAGCAATAAGAGAACACCACATTTTATTTCAGAAATAAGCATTCATTACAATATAAGAAAAAATAACAATCAAATTTAAAATTCTTCACTATCATCACTATGAAAGTGTGCATCAAATCTATTTTCTAAATGACACACTTGATCATCTACATTAGATATACGGCGAATTATTTCCTCATGCCGTACTCCAGAAAGAGTGAAGAATGCCTGCATCCTCTGAGTCATATCAGATAACATGTATTCCATCGATTGTCGAGTTTCATGATGAGTAGAGGAAGTTCCAACACTTTGGATTTGATCAGAGGGAAGTTCAGTAGCAGGAGGCATATCTTCATCAGAATCTTCATTATTGTCACCTTCATTTGGAACATCATCCTTATGAACATAAATATCGTTGACACGCACCATTTGTAGTTGGATTAATGTGCTGTCTAGCATACGATTCAAGTTATTTGTCCATACAACTTGTTCACCTTCGACATTTACTCCTTTGTATTCAAGGATGCGAGAGAGAAGGAGAGCATATGGAATTTTGAAGGTGGGATGACGTTTGGTTTTTAACATAGTCATGGTGACAAGAACGCCCCAGTCTAAAGGCTCATTATTCATTATGGCATGAATAATACGAAGATCAATTGAAGAACATTGAGCATGATTTGTAGCCCGAGGACATAGAATCCAGACAAGTAGATGTAAAATCATGCGTTCCTCCTTTTTCAAAGTTCCAGCAAGAAGGAGACGCCCAATCTCCATGGAGGGATTTCGTAGAAAAGATCGGTAAGCCAAGATCCTGTCAAAATCATCTAACTCACCATACACGTTAATAGCATCTTCTCTAATAGGAAAGTGGGCAATGTTTTCCCAAATATCATCATCAAGAATTATTGTGACTCCCTTTACTCTAGAGGTAGCAATTTGATCTCTAAATTTGAACCTAGAGTAAAATACCCTAACTAAGTCAGGATAATACGTACCTTGCATTTGGATGAAAGGGAGAACTCCTTGAATTTCAAGGAGATTAGGAAAGTTGAATCCCCTACTGATTGAACTTCTCACCAATAAGGAACTTAGGAGAAATAATAGCATGTTCCTTCCAATAGGACAGAAATTCTTGTCGGCCATCTGCATCAGAGATCCATCCTTCTACAGAATTAGGACGGAGATGAGATGAGGGTGCAAATCTTCTTCTAATGGGGATTTTTGCATGAGAAGATGAGGCCATTGAAGGATTAGGAGAGAAACAAGAGATTTTAAGAGGAGAAGTGAGGTGAAAATAAGGCAAGATTGATAAAATGATGCAAGAAAGCTTGATTTCAAGAGATAGGAGTGAGTAGAAGTGAAATGGAGGTTCCTATTTATAGCCAAGCAACTCCAACGGACATATGAAAGTGTATAGGGTGCAAAAGATCCGTTGGCAACGGCTAGGAAGCCAAACTTGCCAGGTTTAATTGATTAATTCTCAATTTAATCGATTAAACCACTACCAGACCCATTTAATCGATTAAATTGGGCTGATAATCGATTAATATTGGTTTTAATCAATTAATGGTCGAGTTAATCGATTAAAACAGAGAGGAATGTCATGTTTTGGGTGTTTTGGATGCAAATAATTGATTATAACTCCAATTAATCGATTATTCCAGAGAGTTCATCAATTATTTGAGGTTTATGCACATGATAATCTATGAACATCCTACATAATGAATTATAACATCACAACCATCCAAAAACTGTCTAATTAAGCAGAATTTAAGCTATTTCTAATATCCCTAAGTCTCTTCTAAGATCATAGAATCTATCCTTGGGTAGAGGCTTAGTAAAAATATCTGCTAATTGATGCTTTATATCAACGTACTCTATTTTACAGTTTCCTTTGCTGATATGATCTCTCAAAAAGTGATGTCTAATTTCTATATGCTTAGTCCTAGAGTGCATTACTGGATTCTTAGTAAGATTAGTTGCACTCGTATTATCACACATTAAAGGTATGTCATTCAGAAATATACTATAATCTTCTAACTATTGTTTCATCCATAGAATTTGAGCACAACAATTACCAGCTGCAATATATTCAACTTCAGCGGTAGATAAAGCAACACATGCCTGTTTCTTAGAATGCCAAGATACTAAGGATGAACCTAACAAATGACATGTCCCACTAGTACTCTTTCTATCAATTTTGCATCCACCATAATCAGCATCAGAATATCCTATTAAACTAGTACAAGCATCAGATGGATACCATACACCAAAACCGAGTAGTTCCTTTTAAATATTTTAAAATATGTTTTACTGCAATTAGGTGAGATTCTTTTGGACAAGCCTCGAAATCTAGCACACACACGGACGAAATGCATAATATCAGGTCTACTTGCAGTTAAGTATAACAGTGAACCTATCATACCTCTATACATAGATTGATTAACTTCCAAACCTGATTCATCCTTGTCCAGATAGCATGAAGATCCCATGGGTGTGTTAGCTTCTTTTGAGGTGTCCATTCCAAACATTTTAAGTATCTCTTTGCAGTATTTGGTTTGAGAGATGAAAATGCCATCTTTAAGTTGCTTGATTTGTAGTCCAAGGAAGAATGTCAATTCTCCCATCATAGACATTTCAAACTCTCCCTGCATTATCTTAGCAAATTCTATACATAACGAATTATCAGTTGATCCAAAAATAATATCATCAACATATACCTGGACCAATAAGATATGCTCTTTTCCTTTCTTTATAAACAGAGTAGAATCAATTTTTCCTCTAGTAAAATCATTTGAAGTTAGGAAACTACTTAGCCTCTCATACCAAGATCTAGGAGCTTGTTTCATCCCATATAAAGCTTTCTTTAATTTAAAAATATGATTAGGATAACTAAAATCTTCAAATCCAGGGGGTTGCTCCACGTAAACTTCTTCTTTAATAAAATCATTCAAAAATGCACTCTTAACATCCATTTGATATAATTTAAATTTCATCAAAGATGCATAAGCAAGAAGTAGGCGTATAGCCTCTAACCTGGCAACAGGAGCATAAGTTTCATCATAGTCTATACCTTCCTCCTGACAATAGCCTTTGGCAACAAGTCTGACTTTATTCTTTGTTATATTTCCATCTTCATCAAGCTTATTTCTAAACACCCATTTGGTTCCAATAACTGAATCACCTTAAGATTAATTCCCAAACTTGATTCCTTTCAAATTGGTTAAGTTCTTCTTGCATAGCTATGCACCATTGTTCATTTTTAAGTGCTTCCTCCACATTTTTGGGTTCTATCTGAGACACAAAAGCTACATACATACAAAAGTTAGTCATGTTTCTAGTTCTTACCCCTTTTGAAATATCACCAATGATGTTGTCCATTGAGAGTCCTCTTGGTGATTGTCATTCTTTTGCTAATTCAGGTGTTTGAGAAGGCTCATTTTCTTCCAAATATAATTAATCAAGAGCCTCTCTTATATACTCATCATCACCTGCAAATTCTTTATTTGACTCAAGAGGATTTCCCCCAAGGTCTACAATTTCATCAAATGTAACATGAATAGATTCTTCAATATTTAAAGTTCTTCTATTAAACACTCTGTAAGCCTTACTAGTTAATGAATAACCTAAGAAAATTCCCTCATCGGCTTTAGAATCAAATTTTCCTAAGTTATCCTTTCCATTATTTAACACAAAGTACTTACATCCAAATATTTTCAAATGAGCAACATTTGGCTTTCTACCATTTAATAATTCATAGGGAGTTGATTTTATAATTGACCTAATGAGCATTCTATTTAAAACATACTAAATGATCAATTTTCTTTGAATAAATACAAGAGACAAACAATTAATTTAACTATAAGAACCCAAATATATTTTCCTTTAGGAACACCAAAATGTTTGATTTTACATCTATTTGAAGTATGACCATGTTTCATACAATAAAAACATGCTTTAGATGTAACTTTTGAATATGATGAATTTTTAACCATAGATATTCTAGTTCCTTTTTCTACCCATACTCTTTTATTTTTCCTTTTAGACTTTTTCAAAGGAACTTGATGATTTATACTATTTTGGGCTACAACAATTTTATCCTTCTTAAGATCACCTATCTCCTTTTCGGCTTTGTCTAGCAAATAGTTAAGAATATCTATGTCATATTCATGCTCTTTACAAGTTTCACATGCTAAGTTCTTATCATTATCCTCATCTAAACATACAATTTTCGTTTCTAACAATTCCTTTTCTTCTAAACATGTGATTTTTGTTTTTAAAGAGTCAATTTCCTTTTCGGATCTACTTAAACTCTTCTTCACAACTTTATATTCATCTTTCAAATTCTTAAAGGCACTAAATAATTCATTATATGTATTTTGCAGTTCATCATAATTATTATCATCATCACTAGAAGATGAGTCGGAATCACTTACCTCAAAGTCGGAAGATATGTTGTCATTTGCCATTAAGCAAATATTTGCTTCTACTTCCGAGTCACTTGATTCCGAACTTGAATCACTGTTGTCCCACGCAATATAAGCTTTCTTGTTGAAGAATTTTTTCCCTTTGATTTCTTCGTTTTTCTTGTTTGGGCATTCGGTCTTTACATGTCCTGCTTCACCACAACCATAACATTTTATATTTACGGAAGTACTTTCTCTTACATTTCCCTTACCTTTGAATGGATGCCTTCCTTTTGCTTTCATGAATTTGGTGAACTTCTTTATCATAAGACTCAATTCTTCTTCGTTCTCCGAGTCTTCTTCTTCCTTTTTATTTTTACCTTTGGAAATTTCGGTTTTGAAGGCTAGGTTCTTCTTTTGGAATTGTCCTTCTTCTTCATTTAGCCTTCCAAGTTCAAGCTCATGCTCTCTTAGCTTTCCAAAGAGCGCCGCCATTGACATAGTGGCAAGATTTTGTGACTCCGAGTTGGCCGTCACCTTAGGTTGCCATTTCCTATCCAAAGATTTTAAGATTTTAAAATTTAATTCATCAACGTCAAAAATTTTACCTAATCCGGTGAGATGGTTCACAATATGAGTGAAACGCTTTTGAACGTCGAATATCGTTTCGCCTTGTTGCATCCAGAACATCTCGTATTCTTGGATTAGAGAATTTTTCCTTGCTCTTTTAACGTCGTCGGTACCTTCGTGGGTCACTCTTAGCATTTCCCACATTTCCTGAGCACTTTTACAAATAGAAATCCTGTAAAACTCGTCAAGGGTTAGAGTAGATGAAATTATATTTCTAGCCTTAACATCAAATTGTGCTTTTCTGTTTTCTTCTGCAGTCCACTAGAAAAAGGTTTGGGAACGTCAACACCGTTCTCAGTAACTTTAGGAACAAATGGACCATTTAAAATAGCGTCCTAAATGCCTCTATCAACAGACTCTAAAAAAATTTGCATTCTTACCTTCCAGAAAGGATAATTTTGACCCGCAAAAAGTGGGGGTCTGTTGATAGACGCACCTTCGGCAAAAGTTTGATTTTGTCCGGCCATTTTCGAAAAGTTTGAATGACTATCAAAGCAAGCTCTGATACCACTTGTTAGAATCGCGCAGCGAAATGTTTGCGTGGTCGGACAAAAAACAAGAGGGGGGGTGAATTGGTTTCTTAACAAAAATTAGGTTTTCAAAATTTTCCCCAAATTTTACCAATTAAAAACTGTGTAAATGTAAATAGAGAAAGAGATAGAGTCTTACACAGGAGATTTATACTGGTTCGGATCAAAAGACCCTACGTCCAGTTGCTAATCACTCAAACAGAGGATTAACGCTGTCACTATAATCAAAGTTTGTTACAAACAAATTACAATGGAAAAGATAATGTAAAGAAAACACCTCTCTTGAAATCCACAAGAGATGAAGAACAGCTTTCCCTAGAGACGGCACAACACATAATCCACTAAGAACTCCACTTAGTGATTCTTATCGCTTCTAGCCCACACCAGGTTCCAAAAGCCCCTTTTTCTTGCAACAAACAGTTCTCTGGCACTCACAACACTTAACTTTTGTATGAAAAATGTTGTTCTTCTTTTCTGAGTGCCAAGGAGAAGCTTAAGTAGAGAAATTAGGGTTTTGGAATTAGGATTTTCGAAACTAGGGTTCTTGGAAATAGGGTTTTCGAAAATAGGGTTGATTTGAAGTTAAAATTCGAAATCTGATTGAAATAATCGATTAAATCAAGAGTTAATCGATTATTACAGAGCCAAAATCAACAGAACCCCAAAACTCTCTATTTTAATCGATTAAAAGACCTGTTAATCGATTAACAGGCCTGTTAATCGATTAACAGGGGTGTGAATCGATTAAACCAATGAGCATATACAGAAAATGGTTTTTCTCACTGTTTTAATCGATTATTTCACCAAGAGTTAATCGATTAACAGGGGTGTTAATCGATTAAACCAGTGAGCAGATACATAAAATGGTTTTTCTCACTGTTTTTTTCGATTTTCTCACTGATTGAAATAATCGATTAAATCAAGAGTTAATCGATTATTACAGAGCCAAAATCAACAGAACCCCAAAACTCTCTGTTTTAATCGATTAAAAGACCTGTTAATCGATTAACAGGCCTGTTAATCAATTAACAGGGGTGTTAATCAATTAAACCAGTGAGCAGATACAAAAAATGGTTTTTCTCACTGTTTTAATCGATTATTTCACCAATTAATCAATTAAAGCCGAGCCTCTTTGATAAATTTGAGCTTTTTGAAGCTTCTAAGGTGCAGACTATGTACCGGCTATCTCAAACTCTAATATTACAGACTCAATCTAATCAAAACAGAGTTATTACACTATAAAACAAGTCTTCAACATTCTAAGTCTTTTGTTCTTGAATCATCATCAAAATCAACAAGCTTCATGTCTAGCAAGTTCAACATTAAGTCCTTGAATGTTCAACAATAATCACACATCCAACAAGTGTTGGTGGAGACCTGATGTGAAATGTCACAAATGTGGTCAATTGGGACATATAGAAAAGATATGCAAATCACAACCAGAGGAAGTTGTTCAAGTTATAGAGGATAGAGTAGAAGAGGTACTTCTCCTTGCATTAACATGCTCTACAATCAACAAATCTACAGGTTGGCTTATAGACAGTGGTTGTACAAACCACATGACTCATGATCAAAAATTTTTCAAAGAGTTCAACGAATCACATATTTCTAAAGTGAGAATCGGTAATGGAGAACAAACATATAATATTTATAAAATATATATATATATATATATATATATATATATAAAGACTCTTAAACAATGTTTAATTAATAAAATTTTCTTTTCAATTGAAGAAAATAAGAATACAGAAGAAGAAACTAGTAACATGAACATAGTACACCATGAATTAATTATTCTCGAAATAGAAAATCAACTTAATAAATGGACTCTTCCAAAACTTGAAATATCAACTATTTATAAAACCAATTGGAAAGACATGTTTAAATCTAAATATATAGTAAAAACAGTAGATAAAGAAATAGAACTACAATCAAGTCATGAGAAAATTCCATTATAATAACAAAAACCCTAATCGTCGAACATATAAAAGAATATAGATATCTTTATATAGGATCCATACAAATAGCAATAAAACCTCTCTTTAAAAAAGGAATAGATACACCAATGTTCATAGCCTTAAGAGATAATAGATTAGTAAAACTTGAAAATCAAATATTAGCAATGTTTGAAACAAATCTTCATAATGGACCAATATATATAAATAATTACCCAAATTATTCAATAGCTCTTAAAAGTCTTCATAATACGAAAAATAATATACTACTAGATATCAAAATCCTAGAAAATATATGGAATCCAAAATCAATACCTATAACTATAATATATAGGATTTATTATAAAATAATAAAAACTCAATTGGTACTAGGAGCCTTATTAATGTCCCCGAAAGATGAAACAACCATGTTATTAGTAAACCCGGAAAAGGTTAATGCAGTAATGCCAAAAACCTTAAAACACACTAAAATGTCTAGTGCCCTTAGTCGGAGACTAGAAGACCTACTAGAACCAGAACCCCCAAAACCAGTAGAAGTTGAAAATATAATTGAATATAAATTAGGAACAGTAGAAGTATCCTTTGCTCCGACCAGAAGAGAAAATTCATTAAGAGAAACATCCAAGTAGAAATACTTTTGTAACAGCTAGAAGATCAGTAGAATCTAGTTTAATACATCATTGAAATTTAAAACTGAAAGGAATAAAACAAGACCCCACAATTCCAATGCCATAATACAAATACGAAAATATAGAAACCCATAATTCTCCTTATGCTTCTGAATTACATCAAGATGATAATATAATAAATGTAATAACTAAATTTGAAATAAATAAAGACCTTTTAAGACAAGATTTTCTAGAGAAAAAGAATAAAGAAAAAAGAGAATAGTTCTTGAAGACTTTTAGTCAAAATGAATTAAAAGAATACCGAAAAAAATATTATAACCATTTAGAATTAATTCAGGAAAACATACTGTATTTCAGATGGTTTGAAGAAAATTGTTTAGAAAGTTTACAAATAAATGTATTACAAAATGATGAAAAAATATGGAAAACAAAAAAATAAAGAGATAATTAGTAAAATCCCTCCTTTAGAAGAAGTAAGATTTCATAACATTGAAAATAAAGAAGTAATTCCATCACCCTTCAAAATGATAGGAGAAAAAAAGAATACAAGTGGCATCCCTAACATAAATGATATCCAAAATCTTCATAGTCAGTTAAATTTTACAAATCAAATATTGCACCAAATAACTCAAAAACTATTGAAGAAGAAAATTCACAAAACAATAAAAATCTGTTAGGAATAACTGACCTACAAAAATCTTTAATAAACCTTATAAGATTATCCGATAAAGAATACAAAGAATTTAAAATAGGAAATCAATCAGATAGAATATTAGAAGAAATAAATAAAAAATTAGAACAACTAAATGTAAGAAAATTAAATGTTATAGAAATATCCGAAGAAGAACTAGGAAACCTAGAAAATATAGATTTTGAAGAAAAGATAATAGAATAGGAAGTAAATTTAATGCAAATCCAATTACCCATAAGATGCCAACCACTAGGAATTACTTGAAAGCATTGAGGGGGAGATTGATGGAAATGTGAAACATATCCCTACATTTCCAGGAGATGATTTTGATGATGATTCAAGTCAACAACATTCAAGACTCAAGCAAGCCCAAGATATGATTTTGATAAAGATTCCATTCAAACATCAAGCAAGCCCAAGATGATTCCTAAAGACTAGATAGAGTCTTAGAATACAGGATGTGGAGGTACAAGTTGATGAAGTGGTATTATGCATAAGCCTCCAAAGCATAAGTGTGATAAAATTTCGTAACATGACATTTTTCACTGTCATAATCAATTATGATGCATCAGAAATGGAAAAACGATTTTCTCTTTGTCATAATCAATTATACTGGTAACATAATTGATTATGGCAGTTTAAATTTGAAAAATATATCCGTTTTTGAAGAATAAATGTTTTTAGATACATCCTGAATTTTCTCTACGAAATTATTAATGACCAACGACAATTTTTTGATGCTATTTTCCTATTTAAATGAGTTTTGATGAAAAATAAAAAAATACACAATTACAAAATTCGAAAATTCAATTTACATTCAATCAGTTTTGAGAAAAGAATTCTGAGCAGGGCAACAAAACACTTTTAGGTTTTCGGAGAAAACTTTTTCATATTTCCTTCTGCACTTTTATTGTTAATCACACTTGTTCTTGGAGGTTAGCATTCTATAGGCTTCTACAATTTGGTGTCTCCATTACCCAGGTGTGACTATTCTTATTTTATTGTCTTCATCCTTTATGGGTTTAGGTGTGCATACTGTCTCTTGATTAGTGTGTTTATGTTTGTGTTTGTGTTTTCATCCTTTGATTTGTTTAGAGGGGGTTTTTATTCTTAGTGGGATTCTAAGGAGGTATTTTCATCCCTTTCATTTGTTCGGGGAGTGTTCATCCCTAGTGTGATTCTAGGGAGGTGTTCATCCTTTGTGTGTTGGTTGCAAAGGAGGTGCTTTTCATCCTTTGATTTGTTCAGAGGAGGTGTTCATCCTTAATGGGATTCTAGGGAGGTGTTCATCCCTAGTGGGATTCTAGGAAGGTGTTCATCCTTAGTGGGTTTCTAAGAAGGTGATTGTAATTTGTAAACTGAATTTTAAAGATAGTGAATTGGAGTCACTCTTGTGTTAGAGGTGATTGGGAATTGGATGTAGGGTTGACTATACCCGAACCAGTATAAATTACTGTGTGCTTTTCTCTTCACTTTATCACTCTTGGCTTTTGTTTTCACTACATCTTTACGCTTGAATCCTTCCCTATACCTTGCTGATTATATCGCTTCCACTTTATCTGTATTTTATCTGATAATTAAAATTGAATTAACAAATTATTGGTCATCTTAAATAAATTTTTAATTTGGCATCTAATTTAATTTGTACATCTATTAACCCCCTTAGATGCCATTTGTCTAACAAGTGGTATCAGAGCTTGATTAGATAAGATATTTCTAAACGATCTATCAAGATGTCTATGCAGAATCAGGTTTATAAGGAAGGAGTCTCAATAAACAGACCACCATTATTTGAAGGTGAAGACTATCAATTTTGGAAGGCGAGGATGGAAATATTTTTACAAACACTAGATTACGGTGTTTGGGATGTTGTACTCAATGGTCCTTACATTCTGATGAGAACAATGGAGTCTGGAGTTGTTCCAAAGACTTTTGACCAATGGACGCCGGATGAAAATAAGCGTGCTCAATATGATGTAAGAGCCCGAAACACTATTGTTTTTGCCTTAACTCGTATGGGACACTCTTGAAGTGACACATGAAGGAACAAATGAAATAAAGAGAGGACGTAAGGAAACACTCATCCAGGAGTATGAATTGTTTCAAATGCAATATAATGAAAACATCACAGATTTCCAGACACGCTTCACACATATAGTAAATCACTTGAAAGCATTAGGAAAGAATTTTGACAATGAGGAGTTGAACGCAAAGATCTTGAAATTCTTAGACACAGGAATTGGCAACCAAAGGTCACTACTATTACAAAATCAAAGGATCTCACAGAAATGAATATTGCTACTCTATTTGAAAAGCTATGAGAGCATGAGATGGAACTACAAAGGTTAAAGAATGGTGAACAGAACCAAGTCAAGACGATAACTCTAAATGCAGTAAAACTTCACAGGATGAAAGTGAAAATGAAGGTAAGTTTTCGGATTTTGATATATCTCATTTTGTTAAAGAGTTTACTCGGTTTATGAAGAATAGGAAAAAGGGACAACAAAGAAAGGAGAAAACCAATAGGTACGAGTGTTATGGATGTGGAAAACTTGGCCATATCAAACTAGACTGTCTGAAACTTAAGAAAGAGAAGAAAGATGTGAAAGAGAAGAAGAAAGAGAAGAACGGTATCTATAAGAGCAAACACAAAGCTGATATTGCTTAGGAGGATAATGATTCTTCCACAACACAAGAGAGTTCTTCCGAAAGCAGTGATGGAGAAGAAGAAACAAATCTTTGCTTGATGACAAAGAGTGATGATGAAACCTCATTACAAGAAACCTCATCACAAGTAAGTAGCACAAAATCCTTAAATACATATGATGAGTTGCTTGAAGCCTATCAAGAAATGTTTGAACATCTTGAAAGACTAACTAAGAAATACACTGCAATTAAAGCCAAAGTTTCAAGCATTAGAAAATACTGTTGGTATTCTTGAAAAAGTAAATGAGTGCTTAAAGAAAGATGTTGAGAAATTTAAAACTTTGGCTAAAGATAAAAAAGTTGCTAAACCTTGTGAATATTGTAATCATTTGGAAAATAAGGTTTTCAAGTTAGAGAAAATAATGAGCAATTTTTCAAATCTTTTGCTAATCTTAACTCTATGTTAGGTTATCCAAGAGTGGATTCTAGCAAAGCTGGACTTGGTTACAAATCCAAGGAAAGTCTAGAACTTCATAAAACTATTTTTGTGAAAGAGTCAAGGAAAACAGATGTGAAACCAGTTTCAAAAACTTTAAGAAACTCATTTAGACGTTTTCAAAGAAAAGCAACATGTTTTTATTGCATGAAATTAGGTCATACATCAAATAGATGTTACATAAAGCATTTTGGTATATCTAATGACAAATGAATGGGTTCCTAAAGGGTCAAAGCATTTACACATGTCTAGATGATAAAATTCTCACAAAATAATTTTATATTGTGATAATCGATTATGTTGTCTTCCAAAGTGTGAATTCTTGCTGTGATAATCGATTATGTTCTTTTTCATTATGCTGTGATAATCGATTATGTTGTCTTCTAGAGTGTAATTTATTGCTGTCATAATCTATTATGTTGATTTTGAAGGTGTTGTGATAATCAATTATGACAGAAAACTTTTGAAAGTTTGAAAAAAAAATTAATCTATTATATCATGGTTCTATTATTTTATCCTTAGTTTTTTGGTAGAGACTTGTGATTCTACTAACCTTTTTAAGGACCCAAAAATAATTAAAGGGTACCTAGATATGTATGTTTATATTGCAGGTGTCGCCGCCGTCCCTTTCCGACGTCCTGGGGACGTCTCGAAACGTTTATGCGAGCGGTCGCGAAAAGATGGTTTAGACTCGCGTATTTGTTTTAAAATGTGTTCATTGCTTCCGAGGTGTTTGATAATTGAATTATCCTCTAATAAAAGCAAGGTTTTCGAAAAGGGGTTCTTATGGAGTCGCCACCAATATTTTGACCCAAAACATTGGAAAAGGAAAGAAAGAAAGGCGTTGATTTCATATATATAAAAAAAAAAACAACTTGGCCGTTATAACCAGAGTTGGGTAAGGGAGTTAGTTACGTGTGGGGAAGGTGTTAGCACCCCACAACGCCCCTTTCGGGTTCCCTATGACAGATCAATTCATTTAAAGAGAAGATTTCGAGAAATTACGCGATTACCCTATTTTATTGCATAATATTGAAAAGACTATCTACATAATTTTATATAAATAAAGCTAAATAAAGCAATAAAAGAGATATTAAAATGACTATCTACATGATCCTATTCTACATGACATAATAAAGTTAAATAAAACAATAAAACAATAAATAAAACAATAAAAGAGAAGGGAATTGAAAAGAACCTCCGTAGCAAGCTTTATATTGAGAATCTCGAACTGTGAGGATGCGTTTTGGCAACCTCTCTCTACTACAGTCTCTCCTCACCAATACAAGATCGACTCCACTAAAAATTTAAAGAAGAATCAAATGCCGGAATATAATTCCTTAACCGATTGTTACCTTTTTAAGGCAATCGGAAAGATCATTCGAGAGAGGGAGAGAAGTAGACAAGTGCTCTGAGTGTTTCGAGCTCTTCGGAGTGTCCGTGGTGTGAAAAAGTGGCAAATGAGCCTCCTATTTATAGTTTTTCGCAGCTGGCGCACTTTGGGACGGCCGTCTGGACTGGGATGGCCGTCCCAAATGACAAATTTGCACAGAGCGGGACCCCCAGGGAGGCCGGGACGGCCGTCCCACTTAAAATGGGTTTGGGACGGCCGTCCCACATTCGGGACGCGCGTCCCAACTGCTTAATTGCAGTTGGGACGGCCGTCCCACTTTTGGGACCGTGGTCTCGGCCTGTTTTGTCCGAGTTTTCGTGTTCGGGACCTCGGGAAGCTTTCCTTTCCTTTTTCGGACATAGATTGATGCCGATGTGTGTCCGTTGAAGCCTTATCTTCATATAGGAAGTCTTCTTGGCCTTCATTAAGATGCCGGGCGAGCTTTGTCTTTGTGTAGGAAGTCTCCTTTGGCTTTTTTGTGTGAATGAGTGAACTCCGTCTTTTGTTGTGGGAGGTCCTTCTCGTTTTGGGAAGCCGGATGAACTCCATCTTCGGGTGAAATTCCTCTAGTTTTTATTTTGAGAGGCCGGGCAAAATTAGGGGTCTACAACTGCCCCCCCTTCACCTGCCTAACTAATTCGTTGGTTTTAATATGCCGACAAAATTAGTTGGTAGGGGAAGGAGTTAACCCTTTTGCCCGGCTATCCTTCGGATACTGCTCCTTGTTGATCCTCCGGATGATAAATATTTTGATAGGTGCTAACCCCTATCTGGTTTGAGCCTTCTTTTTCTAAGACTCTGGTGAGTACTTACCCTCACCCGGTATAAGTCTGTATTTTACTAGACTTTTGTGAGTACCTACCCCCACTAGGTATGAACCTTGTTCTGCAAGGTTTTGGTGAGTACCTACCCCCACCTGGTGTGAATCTGCATCTTTGCTAAGGTTCTAGTGTATTTTTCACCCCACCGGATGTGAACCTGAATCTTGCTAAGGTTCTAGTGTATTTTTTCACCCCACCGAATGTGAACCTGAATCTTGCTAAGGTTCTAGTGTATTTTTTCACCCCACCGGATGTGAACCCGAATCTTGCTAAGGCTCTAGTGTATTTTTTCACCCCACCGGATGTGAACCTGAATCTTGCTAAGGTTCTAGTGTATTTTTTCACCCCACCGAATGTGAACCTCGAATCTTGCTAAGGTTCTAGTGTATTTTTTCACCCCATCGGATGTGAACCTGAATCTTGCTAAGGTTCTAGTGTATTTTTTCACCCCACTTGGATGTGAACCCGAATCTTGCTAAGGTTCTAGTGTATTTTTTTCACCCCACCGGATGTGAACCTGAATCTTGCTAAGGTTCTAGTGTATTTTTTTTTCACCCCACCGGATGTGAACCTCGAATCTTGCTAAGGTTCTAGTGTATTTTTTCACCCCACCGGATGTGAACCTCGAATCTTGCTAAGGCTCTAGTGTATTTTTTCACCCCACCGGATGTGAACCTCGAATCTTGCTAAGGTTCTAGTGTATTTTTTCACCCCACCGGATGTGAACCTGAATCTTGCTAAGGCTCTAGTGTATTTTTTCACCCCACCGGATGTGAACCCGAATCTTGCTAAGGCTCTAGTGTATTTTTTCACCCCACCGGATGTGAACCTCGAATCTTGCTAAGGTTCTAGTGTATTCTTTCACCCCACCGGATGTGAACCTGAATCTTGCTAAGGTTCTAGTGTATTTTTTCACCCCACCGGATGTGAACCTCGAATCTTGCTAAGGTTCTAGTGTATTTTTTCACCCACCGGATGTGAACCTGAATCTTGCTAAGGTTCTAGTGTATTTTTTCACCCCACGGGTGTGAACCTGAATCTTGCTAAGGTTCTATTGTCGACGGCTTACTTGTTTTTGATCATGCGCTTCTGGGGAGTAATTGATTTTGACTTTTTTTTTGTTTTAGTCATCCGGCTTTGCCGAGGATTTTCGTTTTTTGGCTTTCTTTTTAGCCATCCGGTCTTGGCCGGGGATTCTTGATTTTGGCTTTTTTCTTTAGCCATCCGACTTTTGCCGGAGTTTCTTTGATTTTGGCTTTTTTGTTTAGGCCGGAATCCTTTGGGGATTGTGAATTCTCTTGTTGATTCTGCCTCTTGATTAGGCGAAGATCCACTTGGGGATTTTGTTGTGCCTCTTGATTAGGCGGGAAACTGCTGGGGATTCATTTGATTTTTTTTTTTTTTTTTTTTTTTATTGTGCCTCTTGATTAGGCGGGTGCTTCAATAGTGGTGAAGACTTTATGCTTAGGTTTTGGATTACCTCTTGTATAGGTTGATTTCCCATTTCTTGGGGATATTGGCTTTCTGCTTGCCTGTTTGGAAGTGAAGACTTTGCTTTTCACTGGGGATATTTGTATTTGGGAATTTATACGCGATTCCCTGAGGATATAAACTCGTAGTTTTGCCTTCGTTTGGTAGGCTTACTGGGGAAAAATTTTCTTTTTGCTGATCCACCGGGGGATTGATTTGCCCCCTAGGGATGAATGGAGTTTTCGACTCCTTGTTGGATGTTTGCTGTTTTGAGCTGACTTGAGGTTTTAAATGATTGTGGTTGACGACTCATGTGATGATGATACCGAGTCATGGAGTAAGCTTTTTGTTTTGCCTTTGGAGTAGGCAAGGATCCTCTTGGGGGTTATCAAGCCTTTCCGTTGGCTTTTTCGTTTTTGATGTACTTTCTTTTATTGGTGTTTGAGGAGAATGGTTGGAGCTATGGTTTTCTTAAAGCTCTTTATTCTGCTGAAATGGTTTTGATTTCGCCTTTCGCGATTTTGATTTTTATTTAGAGGCTGGATTTTGGTGCCTTTTATTTCCAATCACAAACATGGAGACTATCCTCCTTATATGCATGTTCATTCTTGTTTGAAGAAAATTATTATTTTTTTTTATTTTGACAAAGTCGTATTATGCAACTGCCTTGTGTGTGGATGCCCTAAATGCAGTCTAATGTTTGTTTATTTTTTTATGCATTTAGAAAGTAACTGGCCTTCTTCCGTTGGCTTCTTATGAATAAGCTGATGGACTTCTTCTTTATGACTATGATGATGGGCTCATCTTTTACTCATCTTTTGGTTTTAGCCCTATCTTTTGCCTAGACCGCCCTTTACGGGTTTTCGATCTAGCGGGCTGCCTTAATTTTTGCCTAGAATACCTTAGGGGGCTTTTGCCTTATCTTTTTGCCTAGATCGTCTTTTTGGGGTTTGCGATCTAGCAGGCTACCCTAGTTTTTATCTAAGAATATACTAGCAGGCCTTTATTCCTTTATTGTTTTCATATGCTTCCCTTTTTTAGATGCATGTTTGATCTTTGATTAAAAGTCTTTGCGCATATTTATGATTTATCAATAAAGAGGCATTTCCATAATATTTGGTCAAGAGAAAGGAAATGAAAGGGAATCTTATTGATAAATGAGCAAAAGTTTTATTTCTTTTACAGAAGGATTTCAAGAGATATTTAGAAGAATGGGTGGTCAGGGTTGGCTGTACTGTTTAGGCTTATACAGTCATGTCCATGATATCTGCCCCCCGGTTTTCCTAATTGCTTCAGTTGAGATGCCTGAGCTCAGAGTGAAGACCATGCAGACTGCTTGCTTCTGGAAGAATGTTACTTTAGCCGCCTTTTCGGTTTTCGACTAAAGTAACCATTGCTCTTAGTTAGTTTTTTTTTTTTATTATTATTATTTTTTTTTACCTCTTCTTTTTGCCTAGGACGTATCCTAGCGAGGAATATGGACCCTATCTTTTGCCCAGGAATGTCCTTTGCGGATTTTCATTCCTGACGGGTCTTGAGCAATGTCTTCAAGCATAATACTTCTTCACCGTACCGGAGTTGATTAGGTGTCGAAGTTCTTTTCCATCTATATTGATGAGGATAGGAGCCCTTTCCGAGAAAGCTCATTTGACCACAAGGGGTCCTTCGTAGTTCAGTGCCCATTTTCCAATTTTAGTGTTTTGGGCCGGAAGCGACTTATTTACCATTAAATCCTTCTTTTGGTAAATATGAGGGTTGACCTTTTTTGTAAGCCTTTTTATTTTCCTTTGATAGGCTTGTCCGCGACATATAATATTCAGCCGTTTTTCTTCAATAAGGTTTAGCTGGTCATATCGGTTTTGAACCCATTTAGCTTCTGTTACGTTTACTTCCATTATCATGTGCTTTTTGTCAACATGATTAGCTGTACCGATTTGCCGTCTCGGATCTTTGCTATAACCAAAGAGTAATCATTTTGAATATAGAGCAATTGTCATATCAATGCCCCTCTTCCTTTCCTTAGGGATTTCAATCCTCCTATTGATCACCATATTTCCACATTTCCCAGTCAATTACTTGAATGCTTTATGATGAAGGGTCAAGAGAATAGAAAGAAAGGGATTCATTGCAAAGGCTTGTGTTTTAGCGAGATTTTTTTTTTTTTTTTTTTAAATAATAGTTTTTGTAAGAATGGCTAGCCAGGGTTGGTCTGTGTTTAGGCTAGTTTAAACAAATGTTTTGTTCTTAATGAGGTGGCGTCTTTCAACTGAATACTCTGGCGCCTATTTGTGACTGATTAACTTTCCTAGTTCGCCCTTTTGGGTTTTCAGCCTAGGATTTTGCCCTTTTATCTTTTTGTCTTGGTCTTTGACCTTGACGGGCTTCTTTTAATAATAATTTATTTTCTCAAACATTGTCGAAACACGGTTTTCTTATTCGTGTCTCTAGCTAATCAATCATGTTAACTTTGGCTTCATTTTGTGTATGGCGTTTTGATTATTTTGACGCATTTTTGAACAAAACATTTGTCTAAACATTGGTTATTTAATGGGGTATAGATATGTTTAGCAAGAAGAGAAGCAGATAGTAAGAATAGCATTCTTTTGTAATTCAAAGGGAAATGCGTGCCCTAAAGATGCTCGGGGGTCGGGCACATCCCGAGGAGTGATCTCTAATAGTCATTGGGTTTACATCCCTTAGAATCAGAAGAAGGACATCTAATGACTAATGCTACCCTTGATGCTAATATCCCTCCTTTTTGGATGATCGTCTTTTTAAGGTATGGAGGGGAGACTTCCCTTTTCATCGTACAACTTGTCCTTTTGTAGGGTTGTTCTTTAAAGGATTATCCTTAAAATCTAGGATGTCTCTTATTCCTTGAACATCCTTTCCAAGCCCCTGCCCGGGCTGTATCCATATCTCTTCATTATATGGGCCACTTTTAAACTACTAGGATGTCTTTCCATATTTTCAAATGTCTTCTTCGATCGCATCCATTTAAGGTATGGTAGATGGTTCGTCGATTCGAATCTAGTCTTTAACTTGAACCATGATCAATTTGTCGCCTACCACGAATTTGATTTTTCGGTGGAGCGTTGAAGAAACTGCCTTAGCACTTTGAATCCAAGGTCTGCTCAATCTTCCCTTGGGATTCTTTTTTTTTTCCTCTTCGGTTTCTTTATTTTTCCTTTGTTTTTAGGAGCGTTATCTTGTAGCTCCTTGGGGGAATAAATTCTTTCGCTTCTTGTCGTGCCCCCAATGCTCGCTATATTAGAAATATCTTCATTGACAGACGATTCTTCTGTGCATACCCATGGTACAGCTTTATCCGATGTATAAGGGAAAGGACAAGGCATGAATAAGCGCAAAGGTGTTATTGCCTCTTCCCTGATATTATCAATTTGGGTATCGACATTTACTTCTTTCTTATTGTCTCCTTGTCCCAAATTGAAGGCCTTAGTTTTTTCCTTATGGGGCTGTATCAATTGAGCTTATTTTCCTAACAGTCTTTGCATGTCCGGGGAAATGGTCCCCTCCTCACTGTCTGACTCAATCCATTTGCCTTCGGCTTTCAGATCCCGCAGAGAGTTTTCAATCACAGACATGATTGTTTGTATGGTCTTTATTTAGGTCTAGATTTTATTTAATTATCTTGGAGTGAGAGAGAAAAGAATGAAAAGCATATGAATATTATGAAAAATGCCTCATTGTATTGATAGAAACAAAATATTTACAAAGCCCTTATTAACTAAAAATCTCGTGATCATGGGCAGGGATCACGAGGAGTACATCGGAAGCTTTTCGATATATTTTTATATTTTTATTACATTTTCAGAGATGGTAAAAATGATGAGCCCTAAGTTGCTGGTCTTCCTTATCCCGTCTTTCATTCGGGCTTTGATAAGGGCTGGTCATCCACCCTTGGAGTTGATGCATCGAAAGTGATCCATCCTGCCTCTATCAGATTTTGGACTTTGTGCTTTAAAGGCATACAGTTTTCAGTGGAGTGTCCCGGAGCTTGGCGTCTATTTTCTTGGGAGGGACACGCACGAGGAGCTTGGCGTCCAACAATTTCAGAAGCAGACTTCCATAGGAGGTAGGTATGGAAGTGAATTTCCTCTCCTGTCTGCGTGGCTTGGTTTGTTGGGAGGAGGCAGAAGGAGTGGCAATATTAATTGCGTTCACGTCTCCTTCCTTCTTCTTTCCAAAATTCTTTTTAAAAGTTTGAGTAGAGGAATTGGAGGAAGTTTGTTGTACAATTCTTCCACTCTTCAAACCTTGTTCTACTCTTTCTCCTATAATGACTACATCCGCAAAGAGTGTTGATGTATTCCCTATCATTTTGTCGTAATAGGGACCAGTCAGAGAATTGATGAACATGGATGTAGTTTCCTTGTCGGATAGAGGAGGTTCCACTTGTGCTGCCAATTCCCTCCATCTTTGGGCATATGCTTTGAAGGATTCATCGTCTTTCTTGCTTAATAATTGTAGATCTGCTCTTTCAGGGGTCAGATCAATATTGTATTTGTAGCGACGAAGGAAAGCATCTGCCAGATGTCTCCAGGTTTGGATTTGGTTCCCTTCCAGCTGCATATACCAGTTTAGAGCTGATTCAGCCAAGCTCTCTTGAAAACAGTGGATCAGGAGTTTTTCATTATCAGCATATGCAGCCATCTTACGGCAGTACATTGTAAGATGGCTTTTGGGGCAGGTTAGTCCTATGTATTTTGGGAAATCCGGAGCTTTGAATTTGTTAGGGAATTGGATATTTTTGACGAGGCACATATCAGCCGCTTCTTTGACATCAAAATTATGCCCTTCCATGGCTCTTAATCTCTCCTCAAGGGCAGTGATTTGTTGTTTTGATACTTCAGGAGCATGAATATGTACTGTTCTTGTACCAGATTGATCATGCTCATTCTGAGGTTCCTCTTCTTCTTCCTGGTGAGAGGCTTGTCCATTCTGAGGACCCTCTTGATGGAGATTCTGTTGATGCATCATTTCTAACATTTGAGCCATTTGCTCTTTCAGTGTAGTAAGCTCAGCGGTGAGCTTTCGGTTTTGTTCTTCTAGTTGTTCCATCTTCTTAGCCTTTTGAGCACGAGTGAGGACGGGCGGAAGACCAGCCACCTTCTAAATGATTTTAACAATTTTATTATAGTTTTTTAAATGATTGGTGTATCCTAGAATGAATGTGTTTATGTATGCACTACAAAAATATTTTTTTTTATGACAGCAGATATTGAAAGTGGCATAACTTTTGACTGGGTTGTCCGATTTGGACGCACAGCATGTCAAAACGAAGAGAAAAGGATGAAGAACCAAGCTGCAAATGCCGTAGGCAATTTGGCCCAGTAATTTTCCCAAAAAACGTCTCTAAGACCCATTTTTTAGGGGTTTATTAAAATGATGAACATGCTGTAATTATTTTCTCTTAGTTTTACCACTTATTGGATGATATGGTATGAATGATACGACTTTGCCAAAAATCTTTTTTATTTTGTTGCAAAGGTATTTTTAATTTGTTTTTATATTTTTTATGTCTGTCGTATGATTACCCTATGCTAATGCATCAATATAAATGCAGCAAACGTATGGACACACAATTCATACATCCACAAGCAGAGCCACGCTTATTTAATCACGAGGTAGGGTTTTCCTGCAGAAACGTGCTTGGTTTAGGTGGTTCTAACTGTTCTCACCAGGCCAAAGGTCCCCAAGGTGCCCCCATTATAGGGACCTCTCAATCTCTCAATCCTCGGGTCATGCACGGAACTCCGTGGCGACACCCTTAGATCAAAAGAAGAGAGTTATCACCTTGACTTGGTGGTTTTCCGACAACGGTAGTAGCCCCGTGTGCCAACTAACCGATCGTATCTGCCACCCACTCCCTATAGATATTCACTCTTGCCCCCGGGTATAGAGGGACTGTTGTGTGCAAGGGTTTTTGTGTGCAATTTATATTTCAAACAATTGCAGAAATAATCATACAACAGTTATATAAAGCCATACAATAAAAACATACAGAAGGGTAAAGGCGTAATTTCAAATCTTTACTTAGTTTGAATTTATCTTTCACTAAATGGGATCAACTCTCTAGCTTCCCCAGCGGAGTCGCCATCTGTCGCCGCCGTCCCTTTCCGACGTCCTGGGGACGTCTCGAAACGTTTATGCGAGCGGTCGCGAAAAGATGGTTTAGACTCGCGTATTTGTTTTAAAATGTGTTCATTGCTTCCGAGGTGTTTGATAATTGAATTATCCTCTAATAAAAGCAAGGTTTTCGAAAAGGGGTTCTTATGGAGTCGCCACCAATATTTTGACCCAAAACATTGGAAAAGGAAAGAAAGAAAGGCGTTGATTTCATATATATAAAAAAAAACAACTTGGCCGTTATAACCAGAGTTGGGTAAGGAAGTTAGTTACGTGTGGGGAAGGTGTTAGCACCCCACAACGCCCCTTTCGGGTTCCCTATGACAGATCAATTCATTTAAAGAGAAGATTTCGAGAAATTACGCGATTACCCTATTTTATTGCATAATATTGAAATGACTATCTACATAATTTTATATAAATAAAGCTAAATAAAGCAATAAAAGAGATATTAAAATGACTATCTACATGATCCTATTCTACATGACATAATAAAGTTAAATAAAACAATAAAACAATAAATAAAACAATAAAAGAGAAGGGAATTGAAAAGAACCTCCGTAGCAAGCTTTATATTGAGAATCTCGAACCGTGAGGATGCGTTTTGGCAACCTCTCTCTCTACACAGTCTCTCCTCACCAATACAAGATCGACTCCACTAAAAATTTAAAGAAGAATCAAATGCCGGAATATAATTCCTTAACCGATTGTTACCTTTTTAAGGCAATCGGAAAGATCATTCGAGAGAGGGAGAGAAGTAGACAAGTGCTCTGAGTGTTTCAGAGCTCTTCTGGAGTGTCTGTGGTGTGAAAAAGTGGCAAATGAGCCTCCTATTTATAGTTTTTCGCAGCTGGCGCACTTTGGGACGGCCGTCTGGGTTGGGACGGCCGTCTGGACTGGGATGGCCGTCCCAAATGACAAATTTGCACAGAGTGGGACCCCCAGGGAGGCCGGGACGGCCGTCCCACTTAAAATGGGTTTGGGACGGCCGTCCCACATTCGGGACGCGCGTCCCAACTGCTTAATTGCAGTTGAGACGGCCGTCCCACTTTTGGGACCGTGGTCTCGGCCTGTTTTGTCCAGTGTTCGTGTTCTGGGACCCCGGGAAGCTTTCCTTTCCTTTTTCGGACATAGATTGATGCCGATGTGTGTCCGTTGAAGCCTTATCTTCATATAGGAAGTCTTCTTGGCCTTCATTAAGATGCCGGGCGAGCTTTGTCTTTGTGTAGGAAGTCTCCTTTGGCTTTTTTGTGTGAATGAGTGAACTCCATCTTTTGTTGTGGGAGGTCCTTCTCGTTTTGGGAAGCCGGATGAACTCCATCTTCGAGCAAAATTCCTCTAGTTTTTATTTTGAGAGGCCGGGCAAAATTAGGGGTCTACAGCAGGTAATTATCAAGGATAAGAAATCAATGCAGGTTGTTGGAGCTAAATGGGTGTACAAGAGCAAAGCTGAATAAACAGGAAAATATCACAAAGATAAGTTTATTCTAAGTTTATTCTTGTCTCCCATGCCTCTGCATTGAATATCTGCACTTATCCGCCACATAAATTCGATTGTTGACTAACTTTAAAATTTGAAAGTTTGAATTTTGAAAATCTGAATTTATGAAAATTAGAAATTATTAAAGTTTGAAATTTGAAATTTGAATTTTGAAAATCTGAATTTATGGAAATTTGAAATTATTAAAGTTTGAAATTTGAAAGTTTGAATTTTCAAAATTTGAAATTTGAAATTTGAAAGTTTGAATTTTGAAATAGGAATCTATTAAAGTTTGAAATTTGAAAGTTTGAATTTATTAAAATTTGAAATTATTAAAGTTTAAAAATTGAAAGTTTGAAATTTGAATTTGAGTGAAATTGAAATTTGTTGGAATTTGAATTTGAAATTTGAAATTTGTTGCAATTTGAAATTTGGAATATGAGTGAATTTGAATTTGAAAGGTTCCTCAATAAGAAGTGTAGACCCTAAATCTTGCACTGGCCTCAAAATAAGAGCAGAAGACCTCCTATTCGAAGATGAACAGAGCCTAAAAAGCCACTAGGAGAGACTATTAGGCCCATATTAGAGTAGGAAGGTTTTCTGTACAAAAATAAGGATTTTCGCCTCTAGGGGTCGAGACCGCCGTCTTGCTTTTCGGGACCGCCGTCTCGACCAATGGTAAGTCGAGACCGCCATGTCGTTTGGCGAGATGGACGTCTCGCCACTTACCATTGGCGAGACCCCCCTCCCGTTTGGCAAGATGGCCCTCTCGCCACTTGGCAAGTCGAGACCGCCGTCTCGCAACTTATTCAAGTCAAGATTGCCATCCCGAATGGCGAGACCGTCGTCTCGACCTTGCCAGTCGAGATCACCGTCTCGACCTGATAGGCGCGAATCCCTATAAATAGGGGGCGCTCTCCCCTTCATTTGACACAGTTTTTCCACTTCTCCTCCTGTAATTTCTCAAAATTCTTCTCTTAGATCCCCTCCGAAGCATTTTTGGAGTTTCTGAGTGTTAAAGAGAGCTTTTTTATAGCGTTTTGAGAGAGAATTCGACGTTGTAAGAGCGAAGGGCTGCCAAAACGTACCCTATTTTTTACGGGAATTAATCAAAAGCTTGCTCCGGAGGTTTATTCACTCTTTCCTTCTCTTTTATTGTCCTTTTTACTTATATTAAATTGTGCAATAGTTATTAGGGCCATGTAGTCATCATTTTAATTCCAAGAATAAAAGGGTAAAAGCGTCATTTCAAAACTTTATTTATAAAATAACTGGCCTGTCATAGGGAACCCGAAAGGGGCGTCATAAGGGAACTAATACCTCCCTTACACGTAACTAACTTTCTTACCCAACTCTGGTTTTAATGACTAAAGTTGGTTTTTTTAAAAAAAACCAACGCCTGTTGGAATCGCGTAGCGGAATGATCGCGTTGTCGGACAAAAACCAAGAGGGGGGGTGAATTGGTTTATTAACAAAAATTAGGTTTTAAAAATTTTCCCCAAATTTTACCGATTAAAATACTGTGTAAACGTAAATAGAATAGAGATAGAGTCTTACATAGGAGATTTATACTGGTTCAGATCAAAAGACCCTACGTCTAGTTGCTAATCACTCAAACAGAGGATTAACGTTGTCACTATAATCAAAGTTGTTACAAACAGATAACAATTGAAAAGATAAAGTAAAGAAAACACCTCTCTTGAAACCCACAAGAGATGAAGAACAACTTTCCCTAGAGACGGCACAACACACAATCCACTAAGAACTCCACTTAGTGATTCTTATCGCTTCTAGCCCACACCAGGTTCCAAAAGCCCCTTTTTCCTCCAACAAATAGTTCTCTGGCACTCACAACACTTAACTTTTGTTTGAAAAAGGTTGTTCCAATTTTCTGAGAGCCTTAGAGAACCTTAAGTAGATGAATTAGGGTTTGGGAATTGGGGATTCGGAACTTGGAGTATTGGGATTATGGTTTTCGAAAATAGGTTTAATTTGAAGTTGAAAATCAAAATCTGACTGAAATAATCGATTAAATGAAGTGTTAATCGATTATTACAGAGCCAAAATCAACAGAACTCCAAAACTCTCTGTTTTAATCGATTAAGTGCCATGTTAATCGATTAACAGGCCTGTTAATCGATTAACAGGTGTGTTAATCGATTATTACAGTGAACAGATACAGAAAATGGTTTTTCTCACTGTAATAATCGATTATCTGATGATTTAATCGATTAAACCCGAGGCTTTTTTATAAATATGAGTTTTTGAAGCTTCTAAAGAGTAGACTATGCACTGACTATCTTACACTCTAATATTACAGACTCAAACTCATCAAAACAGAGTTATTATACAACAATACAAGTCTTCAACTCTCTAAGTTGTTTGTTTTTGAATCATCATCAAAATCAACAAGCTTCTTGTCCATGTAAGTTCAACATCAAGTCCTTGTATGTTCAACAATCTCCCCCTTTTTGATGATGATCAAAATTTTCTTTTAAAGCCTTGTAATAACCTGTTTTATCTGTCACACTAACAAACACATTAAACATACCAGATAATATTTAAATTCAATCATAAGAGGCTTTAAATATTTCTCCCCCTATTTTGATTATAATAAAAAATTAAGAGCTCCCCCTCAACATATGCATAACCTGTAAATAACTCCCCCTCAAACATATACATGACTTGGAGATAACTCCCCCTCAATCAAAGCAATAAAAGAATACCACATTTTATTTCAGAAATGAAAATACATTACAACACAAGATAAAATAAAAACAAACTTTAAAATTCTTCACTATCACTGTGAAAGTGTGCATCAAATTTATTTTCTAAATGGCACACTTTATCATCTACATTAGAGATACGACAAATTATTTCCTCATGTCGTACTCCAGAAAGAGTGAAGAATGCCTGCATCCTCTGGTTCATATCAGATAACATATCTTCCATAGATTGTCAGGATTCAGGATGAGCAGAGGAATTTCCAGCACTTTGGATTTGATCAGAGGGAAACTCAGCAGCAGGGGCATATCATCATCAGAATCTTCATTATCATCATCTTCGTTTGGAACGTCATCCTTGTGAGCATAAATATTGTTGACACGCACCATTTGGAGTTGAGTTAATGTGCTGTCCAACATGCGGTTCAGATTTGTCGTTCTAACTATTTGTTCACCTTCGACATTTACTCCTTTGTATTCAAGAATGCGAGAGATAAGGAGTGCATATGGAATTTTGAAGGTGGGATGGCGTTTGGCTTTTAACATAGTCATGGTGACAAGAATACCCCAATCTAGAGGCTCATTATGCATTATTGCATGAATAATGCGGAGATCGATTGAAGAACATTGAGCATGATTTGTAGCCCAGGGACATAGAATCCAGACAAGTAAATGCAAAATCATGCGTTCCTCCTTCTTCAAAGGTCCAGCTAGAAGGAGACGCCCAATCTCCATGGAAGGGTTTCGTAGAAAAGAACGGTAAGCCATGATCCTGTCAAAATCATCTAACTCACCAAACACGTTAATAGCATCTTCTCTTATAGGAAAATAGGCAACGTTTTCCCAAATATCATCATCAAGAATAATTGTTACCCCCTTTACACGAGAGGTAGTGTCGCCGCCGTCAAAACGAGGGCGGTCGGAGCGACGCGATGGTTTCTGACTCTCTTGATTTTCGCGTTTTTTATTGGTGGTTACAACGCCTTTAGGTTGTCCGATAACCGGGCTGAACCTAAGGGCGAGGTTTTGGAAAAGGTGCTCTTGGATTGTCCGATAACCGAGCTAATCCAAGAGCTAGTTTTTGAGGGTTTTCTAGAGTCGCCACCGATGTTTTTACTGGAAACATCAGAAAAGGAGTTTAAAAGGCGTTGGTTTTCGAAAAACCAACTTTGGTCGTTAAAACCAGAGTTGGGTAAGGGAGTTAGTTATGCGTAAAGGAAGTGTTAGTTCCTTTACGACGCCCCTTTCGGGTTCCCTATGATAGGCCAGCTATTTTGTTAATAAACCGGAAAAATACGCTTTTACCCTTTTATTTTGCAGAATTTAACGTTATGACTACATGGCCCTAATCTCTATTGCACAATTAAAATTAAAGCGATAAAGTTAGAGAGAGAGAGAGAGTAAACCTCTGAAGCAAGCTTTTCTATTAACTTTTGGAAATTAGGGTGCTTTGCGGCAGCCCTTCACTCTGCACGGCGTCGGAAACCTCTCAAAACGCTCTAAAAACACTCTAAAGACACTCAGAAGCTCCAGAAATGCGTCGGAGGGATTCTAGAGAGAGAAACTCTTGATGTGACTAGAGAGAGAGTGAGAGAGCTGTCTGTGGTGTGGAAATGAGGGGAAGGGAGGCCCTATTTATAGGGATTCGTGCCTGTCAGGTCGAGACGGCCGTCTCGTCTGACAAGGTCGAGACAGCCGTCTCGACATTCCAGACGGCGGTCTCTCCAAACGAGACGGCGGTCTCGACCCAAAAAGGCGAAAATCATTATTTTTGTGCCAAAAATTCCTCCTATCCTAGTATGGGGCCTAATAGTCTCTCCTAGTGGCTTCTTAGGCTTCATCCATCTTTGAAAAGGAGGTCTTCTACTCTTTATTTGGAGGTCGGGCAAGATTTGGGGTCTACAGCTGCCCCGCCTTTACTTGACTAGTCGGCTGTTGGCCTGTTTGTGCCAGACAGATTGACAGGAAGGTAAAGGAGTTGACCTTCTTAACCGGCTACCCTTCGGATGTCCCGTCTTGCGGCGGTTGATCTTCTGGGGAAAACTTGGTGTTAATGCACTTCCGGGATACTCCTTCTGACGGTAGCCGATCCCTTCGGTGGACACGTGGTAGAACCTCAGGATACTCCTTCTGACGGTAGCCGATCCTTCGGTTGATGGGTATGAACCCCCCATCAGGCTGGTAGTTGCAGTCCGCTGTGTGTCGAACTGGATAGGTATGAACCCCCCATCAGGATGGTGGTTGCGACTTACTGATCCGGCTCGAGTGCAGGTTGATAGGTATGAACCCCCTATCTGTTAGAAAAGTAGTTTTAAATCAAGAGGGGGGGTGAATTGATTTTTGAAAGTTTTTCGCAATACACAGATTATCTAATTCGAAAATTAAGTTTCTAAAAATCTTTTTGAATTACCAAGCAATCAAACAATATAAGCGCAGCAACTGAAATTAAAGAGAGAAAGGTTAGGAAAGATTTCACCGGTAATTTTATACTTGGTTCACCCAATACCAGGGCTACGTCCGAGTCTCCAGCCAAATTCCAGCTGGGTTCCACTAGAATAGATGTTTTACGAGACTCACCCTCTTACACCTATTCTAACTCTCCACCAAGAACCAAATTCCAGCTCTTGGAAACCTCTGCAACCAAATTCCAGCCGCGAGAGAAACCGAGTGCCCAAATTCCAGGCACCACACACAAGAACCAAATTCCAGCTCTTGCTTTAACCTTTCCACCAAGAACCAAATTCCAGTTCTTGGCAACTTTCTACAACAGCTGCAGAAAACTTGTACCCAAATTCCAGGTACAAAACAATACAAAGTAATGAAAAAGAATTTACAAAGAAGAGACTTAGAAAGCTCAAACCGGATTACTCTAATCCACGGTAAGTTTCTTCTTCACTTGAATGCAATATGCCTCAAGAAAGATTTCAAAAAGAACTTCACAAAACAGTTGTAATTCTTTCTTGGAAAAAGGATGCTAACGAGTTGCTTGAATTGATTGCTTTGGATGTGTAAAAGCGATGTTCAATCTCTGTTTAAAAATTTCAAGCAAAAGCTGTTTTTAAAGAGAATTTTCAAATCTGCTGCATTAATTAATCTGTTGAAAGTTTGTTTTAACCTTGTTGAAATAGCCGTTATAATCTGTTAAAAGTCCTTTCAACCCATTAATGCGTTCATGATCTTTAACGAGAAAATGTTTTAGTTGATACGACCACGTTTTTATCAGTTAAAACGTTTTACAAACATTTTCTAAGTATAAAACAATCGATTGAATCACGTATTAATCGATTGATTTGTTTAAAAACCTTCTTATAAAACTTTCTAAGTTATTTTAGGCTGATATAAAGTCGTTTCAATCGATTGAAAAACTGCACATATATTTTCAAGTCATTTTAATCGATTGAAAGTTCGTTTTAATCGATTGAAAAGATTTTCTAAGTTATTTTAATCGATTGAAATACGTTTTAATCGATTGAAATAAGTCTGATCGGTCATAATTCAATTCGATCGATCATAACCAACTTCGATCGGTCATAATCTCATTCTGATCGATCATCTTGACATCCAAAGTGATTTTAATCGATTGAAACGTGTTTTAATCGATTAAAATAATTCTAATCGCTCATATTTAAGATCTGATCGATTATATTGCATTCGACCTATTACATTCGAATTCTAATCGGTCATAAAGAGTTTTAATCGATTAAAAGAAGTTTGTATCGATTAAAATATTGTAAAAACACTTTTTAAAACATTCTAAGTGTTTTAAATTGATTCTTTCAAACCTTTATCGAGTTAATAACTTGTTTAAGAAAATTCTTTGCCAAAATGCTTTTGTTTTTTTATTTGTTTAAAACTATTTTTGAGGCATTTTGCAAATTGAGTGAAGAAGCTTTATGCAGTGGAAAAGGTAAAGTGGTTTTACCTAAGCTTTCTGTTTAGACACACTAAGACTTCGAGCTCCTTTGTTTTGAGTGACTTGTTTGACTAGCTGCAGAGTTGACCCTTGACTTTATCTTTGACTTCATCAAATCACTGAGATCTTTGCTAGGATCACTTTCAATCTCCCCCTATTTGATGAAGACAAACACCATTTTGAAAAAACAATCTACGCAAAATAAGTCACTTGATAATGCGATTAGGTGAGAAATATAAGAATGTAATAAAGTTTTGTTTCTCCCCTAAAACTTATTTCTCCCCCTAAAATGTTGTTCTTAAATTTATCTTAAAGTGATGCAACTATTTCTCCCCCTTTTGACTTCATCAAAAATAGGGAATAGAAGAGAGAAGAATGTAAGGTTTCGAAAAATATGCTCAAGTTTTTGAAAATACAAAAGTGAATCAATATTTCACTCATGAAAAGAATCAATTAAAGTTGATTCAAACTTATCTCCATTAACACGTTTGTAATGAATACAATTAACACGTGTAAAGATAAGGGAATCACGCTTTAGTAGCATGTTTACGAAACTGACCATTAACTAAAGCCTTTAATCTTTCTTCCCAGAATAAAAATCGATTAAAAACAGAGCATAATCGGTTAAAATGTTCTTGGTAAATGATTTTAATCGATTGAAAGAAAAGTTTAATCGATTAAAACATTTAAGATTTTGAAAACATGAAACTTTAGTAAAAATAATCGATTATTTCGATTTTGAATCGATTAAAACATGTTGTATAAGTTCATTTAATCGATTAACAAGATGTTGTATTGATTAAAACAATCAGTTTTGAAAATGAAGTAATGTTTAATGCATATTTTGTAAAGCTGATCATTTAGAAGGATGTTCTAACAATACTAACAACTATCTTAGCTAATAGATCTATCAGAATAAAGTCTTATTTAGCTAAAGCTCTCGGGGATCTATTTAAATTCTATTTACGCCGATCTGATCTAGATTAGATCCTAAACCATATTTAACCAAAGGTTAAGGCAAATGTTCCTGGTATAACACCAGTTAATATCACGATCCATGCAAACAATATAAAGATAGAAATAAGCGAGAAGATAAAGATGATGAGGGGAACTAGTCATCCCAATTTCCCTGATTGAGCTGCTTATCCACCGGCTTGGTGATCATTCATTTGATTCCCACCAATATCAAAAGATAATAGGCTTTCCTTTTTGCTTGGAACTAATTTTGCTCTATCAACTATTTGAGTCAACAAGCTGCTTGTCACTCTGTATCGGCAGCAGAAACTTTTCACGAAAAGAAATCTTTTAGCAGTTCTTGTTATTATTGACTGCATTACAGTCCATGGTTGACACCACACTTGGAATTTCTACTACACATCGGAGGCATAATCATGTACTGACGGACGTACATTCACTATGAGATCCCACACGAGAATGCACGATACCATAAATTGCATGAATCACGAGGTTAATGATGTGCTGAGATAGGAATTTTCTTTCATAATAGCCAACCCATTTTGAACCTACGAGTTGTCATTATCCAAGCAAATAAGCGCATTCTTATTAATGTAGTATGATGGGTGTTATTCTCACTTATAGTGAACCAGTCATCATTATCTTTTGAGGAATGAGTCATTTTTTTAACTTTGTTGTTTCCGAGTGGTATCATATGCACAAGTGATTAACAAAAACTTATTACGGTAGAGTGGGCAATGATTAGTAATGAGGACAGGTGATGACAATCAATCCAGAATTCAAAAACAATATAAAATTTATCCCTGTCTTGACCATAAAACATACATTCCCTGTACCACGTTATTCAATTTTTGAATTGCTTGTTCCAGATTGGTTCCCTTATAGTGTCACCTCGTGACATTGATGATTAAAGCAAATATTCAAAGTTGCACAGTTCAATGAATTTCACCAAGAGTTTTGAACCAATGCATGCTCAAGATTATTTCGAAATATTGCTAGGTAATATCAAGAAATCTAATGTAAACATTTGTTCATTGAACTTCCTAGTAATCAACAATTTATTACCAGAATCAACTATCACTGAAAAAATCTATGATAAACTATGTTTTCGAGTCCTAACGAGTTTGACCTGTTTGTAACTAGTGTCTATAAGAAAAGTTACGAGTCCATTCTTTGATAATTTCTTTGATTTTCGAGTGTATTACCATGCATCATTCCATGTAAAGTATTAAGAGAAATGTAAACATCTACAGTGAATTAATCGATTTGTTTTATGAAAGAATCGATTTGTATGGTACGAGAATGTAATAAAAAAATATCACCAGTATTTAAATCGATTAAAACATAAATGAATCGATTAATTTTGATCCTAAGTGTTTTTAGTTGATATTCGAGATATTACAATCGATTAAAACAATTAAACCAAAATCCTGAGATCAGTTCAATCGATTATTTCGATATTTCAATCGATTAAAATGGTACGGACGAGATATCAGTAAGTTATTTTAATCGATTAATATTGATTTATATCAATTAAAACAATTAATTTAAATACACAGAACCTGGTTTTGCAGTCTCGATCTTCAAGGGATTCCCGAGACTTGTTCCTGCAAAACAATTAAGTATTTTTACGGTACCCTTTATAATTATTGGGTCTGATCATGTTATTTGAAAAGAATTAATCTTTGGAACCCATTTCATTCTCCCTTTAGGAATAGCATACTTTTTAATTCTGCGGTATTTTCTTGAATGCCCTTTCTTCATGCGGTAAAAACATTTGATTGTAGAGTATGAATTCCTATTTATTTTTGTTTTACTTGGATCTAGATTTAAATCCTATTCAGATTTGTCAAAAATTAATTTTTGAGATCCAAGTAATACATCTAGATTGGCTTGCCCCTGAGTGAACTTTGAAGCAGTTTGAGATAAGAATTCAATTTTCTTTTGCAATTCGAACAGTTTTTGCATGGTTTATTGCATTTACAATCGAGTTATCATGAATCGGTTTCAAGAATTCATTATCAGTTTCATTTTCACTAATCTGTTTTTCCAGGAGAATCAACCTTGTTAACTAGCCAGTTATTTAATCCTTTTAGCCTATTATTTTCTTTTTGAAGTTTCTTAGCCTCCTCATGCATTTCATTAAATGCTTCTTGTAATGCATCATAGTTAACTATATTTGAAGAGGAGCTAGAACTTACACTGGCTGGTTTGTGGATTTTGACTCGCCATTAAGCAAAGATTGGCTTCTTCATTTTCGAGTTATCCGTTGATGACGTATCATTATCATCCCAGGCTATGTAGGCTCTTCTTTTTGATTTTTCCTCTTTCTTTTCACTTTGTTTATTTCTTTCGGACATTCCATTTTAACATGGCCCTGTTTGCCACAACCATAACATTTAAAGTTAGAAGAATCAGTTCTTTTCTCATACCTTTTGTGTCTTTCCTTGTCTTGGATCTTTTTCTTGAGGAATTTGTTGAATTTCCTAACAAGCAGTCCAAGGTTCTCATTATCTTCTTCGATTCTTGATTTTCTTCAACTTTAAGTGCAATGCTTCGTTCTTCTTCTCGAGACTTCTTGCTCATTGAATCTTGTGATTTCCATTTCATGTTCTCCGAGTTTTCCAAACGATGAAGGTTGTTGTCATGGTGGACGAGATCTTTTGATTCCGATATTGCGAGTGACTTTTGGTCGCCAGGGACCTGTCAAGACATTTCAACACTTTAATATTTAATTCTTCCTTATCAAAGGTCTTACCTAGGCCCATTAAATGGTTGATGATGTGCGTGAAGCGTTTACGCACATCTGCGATGCTTTCACCATTACTGCATTTTAAACGGCTCATACTCTCTTATCAAAGTGTGTTTTACGGCTCTTTTAACATCTGCAGTCCCTTCATGAGTGACCTCAAGAACATCCCACATCTCCTTGGCAGAATTGCCTTTGGGACACCACTGAAAAATTCATCCATGTTAAGAGCGAGAAGTAATTATATTTTTTGCATTACGAGTCACTTTGAACTTTCTTCTTTTCTTCTTCATTCAAGCTTGACCATCCTTTATACGTAATTAAAGGACCATTAGTAATAACATCCCAAGCATTTACGTCGATGGATTCAATGAAGATTTTCATCCTAATTTTCCAGAAAGGATAATGCTGTTCCACGAGAATAGTGGAGGTACTGTTAATAGATGCCCCCTCGAGAAAACGGTAATCTGTTCTCGGCCATGGATCAAGAGACTTGAATAACTTTCAAGCACCTTGCTCCGATGCCAATTGTTAGAAAAGTAGTTTTAAATCAAGAGGGGGGTGAATTGATTTTTGAAAGTTTTTCGCAATACACAGATTATCTAATTCGAAAATTAAGTTTCTAAAAATCTTTTTGAATTACCAAGCAATCAAACAATATAAGCGCAGCAATCGAAATTAAAGAGAGAAAGGTTAGGAAAGATTTCACCGGTAATTTTATACTTGGTTCACCCAATACCAGGGCTACGTCCGATCTCGAGCCAAATTCCAGCTGGGTTCCACTAGAATAGATGTTTTACGAGACTCACCCTCTTACACCTATTCTAACTCTCCACCAAGAACCAAATTCCGGCTCTTGGAAACCTCTGCAACCAAATTCCGGCCATGAGAGAAACCGAGTGCCCAAATTCCAGGCACCACACACAAGAACCAAATTCCAGCTCTTGCTTTAACCTTTCCACCAAGAACCAAATTCCAGTTCTTGGCAACTTTCTACAACAGCTTGCAGAAAACTTGTACCCAAATTCCAGGTACAAAACAATACAAAGTAATGAAAAAGAATTTACAAAGAAGAGACTTAGAAAGCTCAAACCGGATTACTCTAATCCACGGTAAGTTTCTTCTTCATTGAATGCAATATGCCTCAAGAAAGATTTCAAAAAGAACTTCACAAAACAGTTGTAATTCTTTCTTGGAAAAAGGATGCTAACAGTTGCTTGAATTGATTGCTTTGGATGTGTAAAAACTGATGTTCAATCTCTGTTTAAAAAATTTCAAGCAAAACTGTTTTTAAAGAGAATTTTCAAATCTGCTGCATTAATTAATCTGTTGAAAGTTTGTTTTAACCTGTTGAAATAGCCGTTATAATCTGTTAAAAGTCCTTTCAACCCATTAATGCGTTCATGATCTTTAACGAGAAAATGTTTTAGTTGATACGACCACGTTTTTATCAGTTAAAGCGTTTTACAAACATTTTCTAAGTATAAAACAATCGATTGAATCACGTATTAATCGATTGATTTGTTTAAAAACCTTCTTATAAAACTTTCTAAGTTATTTTAGGCTGATATAAAGTCGTTTCAATCGATTGAAAAAGCTGCACATATATTTTCAAGTCATTTTAATCGATTGAAAGTTCGTTTTAATCGATTGAAAAGATTTTCTAAGTTATTTTAATCGATTGAAATACGTTTTAATCGATTGAAATAAGTCTGATCGGTCATAATTCAATTCGATCGATCATAACCAACTTCGATCGGTCATAATCTCATTCTGATCGATCATCTTGACATCCAAAGTGATTTTAATCGATTGAAACGTGTTTTAATCGATTAAAATAATTCTAATCGCTCATATTTAAGATCTGATCGATTATATTGCATTCGACCTATTACATTCGAATTCTAATCGGTCATAAAGAGTTTTAATCGATTAAAAGAAGTTTGTATCGATTAAAATATTGTAAAAACACTTTTTAAAACATTCTAAGTGTTTTAAATTGATTCTTTCAAACCTTTATCGGTTAATAACTTGTTTAAGAAAATTCTTTGCCAAAATGCTTTTGTTTTTTTATTTGTTTAAAACTATTTTTGAGGCATTTTGCAAATTGAGTGAAGAAGCTTTATGCGGTGGAAAAGGTAAAGTGGTTTTACCTAAGCTTTCGTTTAGACACACTAAGACTTCAGCTCCTTTGTTCTGAGTGACTTGTTTGACTGCTGCAGAGTTGACCCTTGACTTTATCTTTGACTTCATCAAATCACTGAGATCTTTGCTAGGATCACTTCCATTGCGTAGGACTGGTGGTGGTGGTGGTGGCGGCTTACTGCTCAATCGCTCATGCGCCGACTGTTGAGATGTACTTTTTATTGGTTTGTCTTTTCTGGGAATTGTCATCCGGTCTACGCCGGGGATTTTGTGGGTGCTCATCCAGCTTGCTTGGTTTGCTAGGGATTCTTTGTTTTTTATCCTTCGTAGTAATCGTCCGACTCTTGCTGGGTGGTTGGGCAATTTTGTTTGTTCGACTCTGGCTTGGTAGTCGAAATTTTGTTGGTTGAGGTGATGGTTTAATCCTGCCTTTTTTCTCGCGGTTTTATCTCTTTTTTCTCGCGATGTAGGATTTTGGCTTTTTTCTTGAGCGTACATCTTTTTACTCTTAGTTTTTTTTGTTACGCTGACTTTTTCCCTTCTTTTTAGGGGGTCCACTAGGGAATTAGTTGACTTCCTGGGGATCTGATTTTTTTCTAGGTATGGAGTATTGGCTCCTTGATTGATCTTGATGCGAGCTGATCTTGTAAAGCTCTTATTTCACTAGGGGATGAGAATCACTTAAGGACTTTTATTCGGCCCTCTCTGTCATGGCTTTTTTGGACATCCGCTGGGGGTGCACGAGTTTTCTTTTTTCTTCTTTCTTTTTGTTGAGCCCTTGATGGTTTGGACTCTTTTGACTGTTAATGACGATGGGCTCTTGAAGCCTTTATTCTCCATTGGGGGGTGTGGAGGAGACTTTGGGTGAGTGTGCTCGATGACCCATGTGATGGCGGTGCTGAGCCATGGGGTAACTTTTATGTTGCCTCTGGAGTAGGCAAGGATCCTTTTGGGGATGGCTAAGCCTTTCCGTCGGCTTTTCTTTTATGATGTCTGATGATTGTGCCCTTTTTTATTGGGTAGAAGAATGATGACTGTAGCTCTTATTTTGATGAGTCGCTTGATTGACGACTTGCTCTGCTTTCTTGAGGGCATTATTTGGAGAGTTGGTCTTGATGATCCTGTTTTCAATCACAATCATGGAGCTAGTCTCCTTATATGCATGAATGCTTTTCATTTTTGCTTTTTATCTGAAGTAATATTTCTTTTATTTTTGACAAAGTCATTTTGTGCGACTACTTGTGTGTGGATGCAAGTTATTTTAGTTGAGAGCATCTAGAAAGTGACTGGTACTTTCTTCTTCTTCTTTTTTGTTCTATTCTTTTGCACTTTTTGTTTTAACCCTGTCTTTTGCCTAGACTGCCCTTTGCGGGTTTCCGATCTAGAGGGTTTTGATTTTTTTCCTGAAATATTTTGGTGGGCTTTTTTCTTTTTTATGAGAGCCTTATCTTTTGCCTAGACCGCCCTTTGCGGGTTTTCGATCTAGCAGGTTGTCTTGTACTTTTTGCTTGGCCTTGGTTGGCGTCATTCGTCTTGTTTTTATGCTTTCTTGAATTGCTTGTTTTATGCATGTTCATATTTCGTTAATACAGAGGCATTCACACAAGTAGGTAAAGAGAAGAAAAGACAATTTTTATTGGTATAAACAGATGGTTTATGGTTTATTTTTACATGGGGATTTACAAAAGAATTTGTAAGCAAGGCTGGCCAGGGTTGGCTAAACTGTATGAGGGTGCCACAACCATGTTTGTGATCTTTGTTTCCTCGTTTTTCCTGGTCCCTTCAGTTGAGATGCTCGAATCCGGAGTGAAGACTATGCGAAGTCTGCTTGCTTTTGTGGAGGTATTACCTTAGTCGCCTTTGCGGTTTTCGGCTAAGGTAATCATTGCTCTCTTTTTTTTGTTTTTTTTATTATTTTTTTTTGGTTTTGAAACCTCTAATTTTTGCCTAGGATGTGTCCTAGCGAGGAATATAGACCCTATCTTTTGCCCAGGATGCTCTTTGCGAGTTTTCATCCTTACGGGTCATGAGCAATGTCTTTAAGCGTAGTATTTCTTTACCGCATCCGAGTTGACAGGATATCGGAGCTCTTCTCCATCCATGTTGGTGAGGATAAGGGTCCCTCCTGAAAAGGCTCGCTTGACCACAAAGGGTTCTTCGTAGTTTGCTGTCCACTTCCTGATTTTGTCTTTCTGGGCTGGAAGCAATTTCTTTATCACCAGATCCCCTTCTTGGAAAGTGCGAGGATTGACCTTCTTATCGTAGGCTTTCTTGATCTTCTTTTGGTAAGCTTGCCCTCGACATATGGCGTCCAACCGTTTTTCTTCGATTAGGTTCAACTGATCGTACCGACTTTGGACCCATTCTGCTTCTATCAATTTTGCTTCCATAATAACTCGCAGAGAGGGTATTTCGACCTCTACTGGTAGTACGACCTCCATTCCGTATATGAGGGAAAACGGGGTAGCTCCTGTGGAGGTTCGTACCGATGTTCGGTATCCGTGTAAGGCGAAGGGAAGCATCTCATGCCAGTCTTTGTAGGTTACTACCATTTTTTGGATGATTTTCTTGATATTCTTATTTGCTGCCTCTACTGTTACATTCATCTATGGTCGGTACGAGGAGGAATTGTAGTGTTGAATTTTGAAGTCCTGGCATAACTCCTCCATCATTTTATTATTGAGATTGGTCCCATTATCAATAATGAGCCTATGAGGGATGTCGTACCGACATATAATATTTTTCTTGATGAAGGCGGTCACCACTTTCCGAGTCACATGCGCATATGACGCTGCCTCAACCCACTTGGTGAAATAGTTAATTGCTACCAAGATGAAACGATGGTCGTTAGACGCCCTGGGTTCAATGGGTCCGATGACATCCATGCCCCACATAGAAAATGGCCATGGTGTTGCCAGGTTACTCAGAGGTGCGGGCGGTACGTGGATATTATCAGCATAAATTTGGCATTTATGGCACTTTTTGGCGTACTGGTGACAATCGGTTTCCATTGTGGACCAAAAGTATCCTGCCCTTAAAATCTTCTTGGTCATGACATGCCCAGGTGCATGGGTTCCAAAAGCTCCTTTGTGGATTTCTCTTATCAAGGTCTGGGCTTCTTCATGGTCCACACACCTTAAGAGAGTGAAATCAAGGCTCTTTTTGTAGAGGGTTCCTTCAATCAACGTGAACCCCACGACCCTCTTACGAATGGTTCGTTTGTCATTGTTGCTGATTCCTTCAGGATATTCGCCCCTCATGAGGTACTGCTTGATGTCATGGTACCAGGGGTTTTGGTCGCGCTCGCTATTTACTGCCATGCAAAAAGCTTGTTTGTCATGCAGCTTAACTTGGATGATTGGCATCTCATGTTCTTGATTTAGGGCAAACATGGATGATAGAGTGGCGAGGGCGTCAACACATTGGTTGTCTTCCCGAGGGATGTACTGGAAGGTAACACTTTCCATTCTTGAAACTAAGTCTTGGATGTGTTCTAGATATGGGATTAGTTTTGAGTTTCGGGTTTCCCATTCACCTTTAAGTTGGTAGATGACAAGGGATGAATCACCGAAGACTTTGAGCTTGGTAACCCCATGATCTAAAGCCGCTTGGATCCCTAGCGCGCATGCTTCGTACTCGGCCATGTTGTTGGTACAATCAAAATTTAGTCTGGCCGTTACGGGAATGTGTTTCTTTTCGGGGGATATCAAAATTGCCCCTATCCCGTGTCCAAGCATGTTTGAAGCCCCATCGAAAAACATAGTCCATGCTTCTTCTTTGGTCTCTTCGTGTTCAATGTGCATGATATGCTCATCGGGAAAGTCATCTTGTAGGGACTGATATTCGTTTGTTGATCCATGGGCTAGATAATCCGCTAGGGGACTTCCTTTAATAGCTTTTTGGGTGACATGAATGATATCAAATTCTGAGAGGAGAACCTGCCACCTAGCTATTCTTCCAGTTAGAATGGGCTTTTCGAAGAGGTATTTGATCGGGTCCATTTTGGAGACCAACCATGTTGTATGTCGAGCCATATATTGTCGGAGGCGCTGAGTGACCCACACCAATGCGCAACAGGTTTTTTCGAATGGTGTATAACGGGTTTCATAATCTAGGAATTTCTTACTCAGATAGTAAATGGCTCATTCCTTTTTCCCGGTTTTGTCATGTTGGCCGAGCACACATCCCATGGACTCTTCAAGTATTGACAAGTATAGGATCAGAGGTCTCCCTTCAACGGGTGGTACCAATACTGGTGGATTGGTTAGACAAGCTTTGATTTTATCAAACGCTTGTTGGCATTCTTCATTCCACACCGTTGGCTGGCTTTTGCGCAACAGTTTAAAGATGGGTATACATTTGTCCGTCAATTATGCGATGAAACGGGCAATGTAGTTAATTCGGCCTAGAAAACCTCTGACCTCCTTTTCTGTGCTTGGTGGAGGCATTTCCAAAATTGCCTTGGTTTTGTCAGGGTCCACTTCAATTCCCCTTTCGCTGACAATGAACCCTAGGAATTTTCCTGATCGTACTCCGAAGGTACACTTTGCTGGGTTCAGTTTGAGTTGATACTTTCGGAGTCGGTCAAAGAGCTTTTTGAGATATTCAATGTGGACCATTTCATTTCTGGACTTGTCAATCATGTTGTCCACATATACTTCTATTTCCTTGTGGATTATGTCATGGAATAGCGTGACCATAGCCCTTTGATAAGTAGCCCCTGCATTCTTGAGTCCGAAGGGCATTACGCGATAGCAAAAGGTACCCCATGGTGTGATAAAGGAGGTTTTTTCTCTGTCCTCAACGGCCAACTTGATTTGGTTGTATCCCGCATACCCATCCATGAAGGAGTAAAGCGTGTTGGTAGCGGTATGGTCTACTAGTGTGTCTATATGCGGTAGGGGAAAGTCATCTTTTGGACTTGCTCGATTGAGGTCCCTATAATCCACGCAGACCCTGACCTTCCCGATCTTTTTGATGACATGTACTATGTTGGCCAACCATTCTGGGTATTTGGAGACTACAAGGAAATTGGCATCCAACTGCCTTTGCACCTCCTCCTTTATCATTAAGGACCAGTCCGGTTTGATTCTTTTGAGTTTTTGTTTCATAGGTCAGGACCCCTCTTTTAATGGCAATCTATGTTCCACTATACTAGTGTCAAGCCCAGGCATGTCATGATAAGACCAAGTGAATACATCTATATATTCCTTCAGAAGCCGTATCAATCCCCTTTTTATGCTGCTTTCTATTTGGGTACCGATGTTCACCTTTTTCTCATCATCCCCTTCTCCCAAATTAACTATTTCTATCTCTTCCTGATGCGGTTGTATGATACGTGTTTCTTTTTCCAACATTCTTTGCATGTCCGGAGAGATGGTCTCCTGCTCACTGTCGGACTCGACCCATTCGCTTTTAGTTTCCGGGGTCCACAGAGATTCATCAATCACAGACATGATGCGTTTTAGGTTCTGTTTTAGTCATAGATTTTATTATTCAATTTATCTTTGAAAGAATAACAAATAGAAGAGGGAAAAGAATGAATATGAAAAAAATGCCTCGTGTATTAAAGAGAATGAAGATGTATGTACAAGCCCTTTTAATAAAAATTCCTGCGGCCACGGGCGGGGACCGCAGGAGATATAGAGAAAAGCTTTAAAAAACAGACACCCTATGGCTGATCCTCCCAGTTCTCCCTCTCTGCTACTCTGGCTTTGACAGAGGTTTGGCGTCGACATCGGAAGCAGAGGAGTCGAAAGTTATCCACCCGGCGTCGATTAATTCTTGAACCCGATACTTAAGGGTCAAGCAATTTTCTGTAGAGTGACCGGGTGAACCTGAGTGGTAAGCGCATTTTTCGTTTGGCTTATACCATTCGGGGTAGGGAGGTTCCAACTGCTTCTTGGGAGGAGCGCAGGTCAAGAGTTTGGCTTCCAACAGTGAGGCGACGGCATTCCATAGGAAGTGGAAATTGGAGTGAACTTCCTCTCTTTCTTGCGAGGCTGCCTAGGCGTTGGTGGGGTAGAAGAAGGAGTGGCAAAGTTGATTGCATGTACAAATTGGCTCTTCTTCTTGCCGGCGAGGCTTCTTGAATGAGACCTCGACTTGGGAAGAGCTGTGCTATCTTCCCGCTCCTTTGCCCTCGCTCTACTCTTTCCCCTACGGTGACTATGTCCGAGAAAAGGTTGGAGGTACGGCTATTGCCTTGTCGTAGTACGCTCCTGTCAGTGAATCGATGAACATAGCCACTGTCTCCTTATCTGTCAAAGGAGGCTCTATTTGGGCAGTCATTTCCCTCCATCTTTGGACGTATGCTTTGAAAGGTTCATCGCTCCTTTTACTCAGAGTCCTGAGGTCTGACCTATCAGGAGTCAGATCAATGTTGTATCGGTAGCGACGAAGAAAAGCATCAGCCAATTGTTTCCAGCTCTGAACCTGCCCTCTCTCTAGCTGCATGTACCAATTGAGAGTTGTGTCTGCCAGACTCTCCTGGAAGCAGTGGATCAGGAGTTTTTCGTTTTCAGCATGGGCGGCCATCTTACGACAATACATCGTAAGATGGTTCTTTGGGCAGGTCATCCCGGCGTATTTGGGGAAATCCGGGATCTTGAATTTGGGAGGGAAGTGGATATTTTTCACTAGGCACATGTCCGCCACCTCCTTGACGTCGAAGTTGTGCCCTTTTACTGCTTTGAGCCTCTCCTCTAGGGCAGAGAGTTGTTGTTTGGACACTTCTGGGGTAAGGATGCGTGCAGTCTTTGCATCCTTCCCGTCATAGAAGTATTCCTCTTCCTCTTCCTCATGGTGAGGGATGTGTTCAGCTTGGTCTTCGCCCTTACTTTGACCCTGGCGGACGACCTCCATTAGTTGGGCCACTTGCTCGCGGATGGTGTTGACTTTCGCAGTGAGCTTTCGGTTTTGCTCCTCTAAATTTTCCATTGCTTTTGCTTTCTGTGTGCGAGTGCTAGTGGGGAGAGGACCAACCACTTTCTAGAATGCCCGAAAAAGGTTTATTAATGCATGTTGAGTGTTTTAAACTAACATGGATATGCTTATGCGTGAGAGATTCTGTTTGAATGATGCTGAATGCGCTCTCACTTTTTATTTTCTCTCTTGGTTTTTCTTTATTCATGATATGATGTAATATGAATGTTTTGACTTTGTCAGAAGTTGATTTTATTTTTTTAGTATATATATTTTATGTTTATTTTTATAGCCTTTTATCTCTTCTGTCGGATTGCGTGGCTACTTAGCTTACAAAGAACCTGAAACCAGGCTAGCTAAAAGGCAGACTGTCTGAGATAAAATGGTTTTATTGGCGAAAGAATAATATTAGCGTCCCTTATCTCTTCTGTCGGAACTGCGTGGCTACTTAGCTTACAAAGAACCTGAAACCAGGCTAGCTAAAAGGCAGACTGTCCGAGATAAGGGCGTTTATTGCAAAAATGTTTTTTGTGATTTTTCTTCTGTTGTTTGGTTATGCTATGCAACAGACAAATGCAACAAACATATGCACACACAATTCAATCATCCGCGAACAGGCGAGAATTCGTTTTTATCACGAGATAGGGTTTTCCTGCAGAAAAGTGCATTGGCGAGGGTAGGTTCTAACTGTTCTCACCAGGCTAAGGCCCCCAAGGTGCCCCCATTATAGGGTCCCCACTCTCCAGCCTTCCGACCATGCTTAGCACTAAGGCCATAGTCAGTCTTGTTGCCAAAAGAGGAAGGTTATCACCTTGAGTGGTGGTTTCCGATCACACCGGTGGGCACAAGGCCATCACTACAGCGAACCGTACCTGCCACCCACTCCTTATGGTTTTCTCACTTGCCCCCGGGTATAGAGGGAACTGTTGTGTGCAAGGGTTTGTGTACAGTTTGTATTTCACACAATTGCGTAAGTATAAACAAGCAATAGTTATTAAAGCCAAACCGTAAAACATGTTATAATACAAGGTAGGGAAAAAGTGTTATTTTCTTGGTTTATTTATTTTTAAGCTGACCCATCACTAAATGGGATCAACTCTCTAGGCTTCCCCAGTGAAGTCGCCATCTGTCGCCGCCGTCAAAACGAGGGCGGTCGGAGCGACGCGATGGTTTTCGACTCTCTTGGCGATAACCGGTGGTTACAACGCCTTTAGGTTGTCCGATAACTGGGCTGAACCTGAGGGCGAGGTTTTCAAAAAGGTGCTCTTGGATTGTCCGATAACCGAGCTAATCCAAGAGCTAGTTTTTGAGGGTTCTCTGGAGTCGCCACCGATGTTTTTACCGGAAACATCGGAAAAGGAGTTTAAAAGGCGTTGGTTTTCGAAAAACCAACTTTGGTCGTTAGAACCAGAGTTGGGTAAGGGAGTTAGTTACGCGTAAAGGAAGTGTTAGTTCCTTTACGACGCCCCTTTCGGGTTCCCTATGATAGGCCAACTATTTTGTTAATAAACCGGAAAAATACGCTTTTGCCCTTTTATTTTGCAGAATTTAACGTTATGACTACATGACCCAAATCTCTATTGCACAATTAAAATTAAAGCGGTAAAGTTAGAGAGAGAGAGAGAGAGAGTAAACCTCCGAAGCAAGCTTTTCTATTAACTTTTGGAAATTAGGGTGCTTTGCGGCAGCCCTTCACTCTACACGGCGTCGGAAACCTCTCGAAACGCTCTAAAAACACTCTAAAGACACTCAGAAGCTCCGGAAATGCGTCGGAGGGATTCTAGAGAGAGAAACTCTTGATGTGACTAGAGAGAGAGTGAGAGAGCTATCTGTGGTGTGGAAATGAGGGGAAGGGAGGCCCTATTTATAGGGATTCGCGCCTGTCAGGTCGAGACGGCCGTCTCGCCTTGCAGAAATGATGAGACGGCCGTCTCGCCAAACGAGATGGCGGTCTCGCCTTTAGCGAGTGGCGAGACGGCGGTCTCGACCCAAAAAGGCGAAAATCCTTATTTTTGTGCCAAAAATTCCTCCTATCCTAGTATGGGGCCTAATAGTCTCTCCTAGTGGCTTCTTAGGCTTCGTCCATCTTCGAAAAGGAGGTCTTCTACTCTTTATTTGGAGGTCAGGCAAGATTTGGGGTCTACAGGTAGCTATTTGATCTCTGAATTTGAACCTAGAGAAAAATAACCTAACTAAGTCAGGATAATACGTACCTTGCATTTGGATGAAAGGGAGAACTCCTTGAATTTCAAGGAGATTAGGAAAATTGAATCCCCTATTGATGAATTGATCACCAATAAGGAATTTAGGAGAAATAATACCACGTTCCTTCCAATAAGAACGAAATTCTTGTCAGCCTTCAACATCTAAGATCCATCCTTCTACAGAATTAGGACGGGGATGAGATGAGGGTGCAGATCTTCTTCTGGTGGGAATTTTAGCATGAGAAGATGAGGCCATTGTAGAATTAGAGGAGTAACAAGAAAGATTTAGGAAGACAAGTGATGTTAGAAGAAGGCAAGAGTGATAGAATGAGGCAAGAAAGCTTGAATTCAAGAGATAGAAGTGAGTAGAAGTGAAATGGAGGTCCCTATTTATAACCAAGCATCTCCAACGGTCATATGGGAGTGAAGGAAGTGAAAGTGATGAAGATCTTATTGAATTACTTTGGCAAAGATCTTGTTGATTTGATGAAGTAAAAAATGAAGTCAAAGGCTACTTTGTGGCAGTCAAAGGTCACTTAGATAAAAGGGTAGTGGGATTAGTGAGTCTGCATCTCTGCTTAGGTATAATCATTTTTATCTATCTGCTGCATGAGGTTTCTTCATTTAAAAGATTTTGCAAATGCCTCTAAAAAATGTTTAAACGGTTAAAAACAAAGTATTTTGATAAAAGGTTTTTTAATTAGCTATTTTACTTAATAGCATACAAGCTTTATCAACTAAAATGTTCTTAACACTTTTGTAACAGGTTTTTAACTGATATGTTTTCGAAATAATCGATTGTTTTCATTAGAAGGATTTTTGAAAACCTTCTGCCAGTATTTTAACTGATATAGAATTGATATAATCGATTAAAATGACTTAGAATTTTTTGAAAAGTGTTCGGCGGAATTTTAATCGCTACTAACTCGAAATAATCGATTAAAACAACTTAGAGTGCTTTGAAAGTTGTTCGTCAGTATTTTAATCGATACAAATGCGAAATAATCGATTAAAACAACTAAGAGTTTTTCCAAAACGTTTTAATCGATTAAAACATACTTGCTATCAGTTAAAATAACTTAGAAAGTTTTATGAAATCTTTTGGCGAGAATTATAATCGATTAAAATGCGTTTCAATCGATTAAAATGCGTTTCAATCGATTAAAATAACTAAGTGAACTTTTTTCAAAGTGTTTTAATCGATTAAAACAAATTGTTATCGATTAAAATCACTTAGAAAAGTTTATAAGAATATTTTGCAGTATTTCAATCGATTGAAAGACGAATCAATCGATTAAAACAATTTAGAAGATTTTTTTACAAAGAGTTTTAATTTATATAAACGTTGTCGTATCAGTTAAAACACATCTGGAAAATAATCAAGAACATTTTAACAGATTAAAAGAAGTTTTAACATATTAAAACAAGACTTTTAACAGATTAAAAGATTATTTTAACAAATTAAATAAACCAGCAGTTTTGAAAATCTTCTATATAAATAGAGTTGCTTGAACTTTTTAAAACACATCTTTTAGCAATCAATCAAGCAATCATAAGTGCTACTTTCAAGAGAGAATCGCGCTAGTTCTCGTGAAGTTCATTGAAGTTCTTTCTTGAGGCAAAATTGCATTCTTTTGGAGAAGAAACACATACTGCGTAACCGCATAGATCCGGTTTGAGCGTTCTAAGTTTCTTCTATTTGTTTCTTTACTTTCTTTACTTGTATTGTGGGTGCTTGGAATTGTGGGCACTTGGTTTTCGTAGGCTGGAATTTGGCTGCAGTGGTTGGTCAAGAACTGGAATTTGGTTCTTGGTGAAGGTTTAGGTGCGGGAACTGGAATTTTGGTTCTTGTGGTAGATTGAGTGTGAGATTAAAGTTGTAATCTGTAAAACGTTCAATCTAGTGGAACCCAGCTGGAATTTGGCTGGAAACTGGACGTAGCCCTGCGATTGGGTGAACCAGTATAAACATTGGTTGTATCTTTCTAAACCTTTCTCTTCTTTAATTCTGTGACTGCATTTATTTTGATTGCTTGCTGTGTGTGATTCAAGAACTGGTCAGATTTCTTAATCTTTGAAATAGATAATCTCTTAATTGCGAAAATCTTTCAAAGATCAATTCACCCCTCCCTCTTGATCTCAGCCTACTTTTCTAACAGGAAGGTCAAGAGAGCCGTTGTCAACGGCTAGAAAACAAAACTTGCCAGGTTTAATCGATTAAATCTTGAATTAATCGATTAAACCAGTACCAGACCCATTTAATCGATTAATTCAAGCAGTTAATCGATTAACACTGAGTTTAATTGATTATCTAGCGAGTTAATCAATTAATCTAGAGAGAAATGTCATGTTTTGGGTGTTTTGGGTGCAAATAATTGATTATAATTCCAAATAATCGATTATTCCAGAGAGTTCATCAAATTTTTAAGGTTTATACACATGATAATCTATTAACATCCTACATAATGAATTATAACATTACAACCATCCAAAAACTGTCTAATTAAACAGAATTTAAGCTATTTCTAATATCCCTAAGTCTCTTCTAAGATCATAAAATCTATCCTTGGGTAGAGGCTTAGTAAAAATATCTGCTAATTGATGTTTTGTATCAACATACTCAATTTTACAGTTTCCTTTGCTTATATGATCTCTCAAAAAATGATGTCTAATTTCTATATGCTTAGTCCTAGAATGCATTACTGGATTCTTAGTAAGATTGATTGCACTCATATTATCACACATCAAAGGAATGTCATTTAAAAATATACTATAATCTTCTAGTTGTTGTTTCATCCACAAAATTTGAGCACAACAATTACCAGCTGCAATATATTCAGCTTTAGTGGTGGCTAAAGCAACACAAGCCTGTTTCTTAGAATGCCAAGATACTAAAGTGAACCTAACAAATGACATGTCCCACTAGTACCCTTTCTATCTATTTTGTATCCACCATCATCAGAATCAGAATAACCTATTAAACTAGTACAAGCTTCTGATGGATACCATAAACCAAAACCAGTAGTTCCTTTTAAATATTTTAAAATACGTTTTATTGCAGTTAGGTGAGATTCTTTTGGACATGCCTGAAATCTAGAACACACACATACATAATGCATAATATCAGGTCTACTTGCAGTTAAGTATAACAGAGAACCTATCATACCTCTATACATAGATTGATTAATTTCCAAACCTGATTCATCCTTGTCTAAATAGCATGAAGTTCCCATGGGTGTGTTAGCTTCCTTTGAAGTGTCCATTCCAAACTTTTTTAGTATCTCTTTGCAGTATTTGGTTTGAGAGACAAAAATGCCATCTTTAAGTTGCTTGATTTGAAGTCTAAGGAAGAATGTTAATTCTTCCATCATAGACATTTCAATCTCTCCCTGCATTATCTTATCAAATTCTACACACAAGGAATTATCAGTTGATCCAAAAATAATATCATCAGCATATACTTGGACCAATAAGATATGTTCTTTTACTTTCTTTATAAACAGCGTAGAATCAATTTTTCCTCTAGAAAAATCATTTGAAGTTAGGAAACTACTTAGCCTTTCATACCAAGACCTAGGAGCTTGTTTCAACCCATATAATGATTTATTTAATTTAAAAATATGATAAGGATAACTAAAATCTTCAAATCCAGGGGGTTGCTCTACATATACTTCTTCTTTAATAAAACCATTCAAAAATGCACTCTTAACATCCATTTGATATAATTTAAATTTCATCAATGATGCATATGCAAGAAGTAGGCGTATAGCCTCTAACATGGTAACAGGAGCATAAGTTTCATCATAATCAATACCTTCCTCCTGACAGTAGCCTTTGGCAACAAGTCTGGCTTTATTCTTTGTTATGTTTCCATCTTCATCAAGTTTATTTCTAAATACCCATTTAGTTCCAATTACTTGATGTGATTCTTCTCTTGGGATTAATTCCCAGACTTGATTCCTTTCAAATTGATTAAGTTCCTCTTGCATAGCTATGCACCATTGGTCATCTTTAAGCGCTTCCTCAACATTTTTGGGTTCTATCTGTGACACAAAAGCTGCAGACATGCAGAAATGAGTCATATTTCTAGTTCTTACCCCTTTTGAGATATCACCAATGATATTGTCCATTGAGAGTCCTCTTGGTGATTGCCATTCTTTTGCTAATTCAGGTGTTTGAGAAGGCTCATTTTCTTCCAAATACAATTCATCAAGAGCCTCTCTTATATACTCATCATCACCTACAAGTTATTTATTTGACTCAAGAGGATTTCCCCCAAGGTCTACAATTTCATTAAAAGTAACATGAATAGATTCTTCAATATTTAAGGTTCTTCTATTAAACACCCTGTAAGCCTTGCTAGTTAATAAATAACCTAAGAAAATGCCCTCATCGGCTTTTGAGTCAAATTTTCCTAAGTTGTCCTTTCCATTATTTAACACAAAGCACTTACATCCCAATATTTTCAAATGAGCAACATTAGGCTTTCTACCATTTAATAATTCATAGGGAGTTGATTTTATAATGACCTAATGAGCATTCTATTTAAAACATAACAAGCAGTACTAACCGCATCAACCCAAAAATATTTAGGAACATTTGATTCATTTAACATTGTTCTAGCAAGTTCCTCTAGTGACCTATTTTTCCTTTCAACTACACCATTTTGTTAGGGAGTCCTAATGTCGCCGCCGTCAAAACGAGGCAGTCGGAGCGACGCGATGGTTCCGACTTTCCAATTTTCGCATTTTTATGGGTGTAGTTACAATGCCTTTAGGTTGTCCGATAACCGGGCTGAACCTAGGGGCGAGGTTTTCGAAAGAGCATTCTTGGATTGTCCGATAACCGGGCTAACCCAAGAACTAATTTTGAAGGGTTCTTATGGAGTCGCCACCGATGTTTTTATTGAAAACATCAAAAAAGGAGTAAAAAGGCATTGATTTTTGAAAACCAACCTTGGTCGTTAAAACCAGAGTTTAGGTAAGGGAGTTAGTTACGTGTAAGGGAAGTATTAGTTCCCTTACGACGCCCCTTTCGGGTTCCCTATGATAGGCCAACTATTTAATAACTAAACTTTGTGAAAAGACGCTTTTACCCTTTTATTTATGGAATTAAAGTAATGACTACATGGCCCTAATATCTATTGCATAACTTAATCATAAAAGTAAAGACAATAAAGAGAGAGAGAGAAAGAAGAAACCTCCGAAGCAAGCTCTTTGATTAATTTCTTGAAAATTAGGGTGCATTTTGGCAGCCATTCACTCTTTACAACGCCGGAAAAACTCTCGGAAACGCTATAAAATCTCTAAGAAACTCTCAGAAACTTCGGAAATGTTTCGGAGGGGTTCTAGGAAGAGAATTTGAAGAGGTTACAAGAGAGAAAGTCAAAGAATTCTGTGAAATGAAGTGAAAAGCGCAGCTATTTATAGGAATTTGCGCCTGTCAAGTCGAGATGGCCGTCTCGTCTGACAAGGTCGAGACGGCCGTCTCGCCTTGCAAAAATGGCAAGAAGGCCGTCTCGCCAAACGAGACAGCGGTTTTGACTTGTAGGAATGGCGAGACGGCGGTCTCGAAAAGCGAGACGGCGGTCTCGATCCTTGAAGGCGAAAATCCTTATTTTAATGCAAAAAATCCCTCCTATCCTAGTATGGGGCCTAATAGTCTCTCCTAATGGCTTCTTAGGCTTCATCCATCTTTGAAAAGGAGGTCTTCTGGTCTTATTACGAGGCCGGGCAAGATTAGGGGTCTACAGTTGCCCCCCCTTTACCCGAGTAGTCGACTACTGGCTTGTTGTGCCAAGGAGATCGACTGGATGGTAAAGGAGTTGACCCTCCTGCCCGGTTGCCCTTCAGACGTCCCGTCTTTGCGGTGGTTGATCTTCTGGGGAAAAGGTACGTTGTGCGCCTCCGGGATGCTCCTTCTGACGGTAGTTGATCCCTTCGGCTGATAAGTATGAACCCCCATCTGGTTTGACGAGTATGAACCCCCACCTGGTAAGCCCCCTTTTGTAAGGCCTGATGAGTATACACCCCCATCTAGTGTCTGACGAGTATGAATCCCCATCTGGTAAGCCCCCTTTTGTAAGGATTGATGAGTATACACCTCCATCTGGTGTTGTGCCTCCAGATGCTCCTTCTTGCGATAGCTGACCCTTTGGCTGTGGTGGCGACTTACTGCTCTAGCTCATGTGGTTTGTTGAGATGTGTCCTCTTGTCTTTGTCTTTTCTGAGAGTGGTTGTCCGGTTTGTGCCGCGGATTCTGTTGGTGTTCATCCAGCTTGTTATTTGCTGGGGATTTTTTGATTTTGATCCTGTGGGTGGTGTTCATCCGACTTTGCCGCTTGTCGGGTAGTCTTGTTTTCTTTGTTTGGCTCTTGCTTGATTGCCGAAAGATTGTTGGTCAAGATGCTTGATTTGTTTTAATCCTACCTTTTTCCGTGGTTTTATCTCTTTTTTCTCGTGATTTTTGATTTTGGCTTTTTTTTTAGCGTAAGTCTTTTTACTCTTAGTTTCTTTTTTGTTATGCTGACTCTTTTTGAAAGGGAGAGCAAAATGTATGAAATGAATTTTTATTCCCTCTTGGTATTGGTTTAATGTCTCCAATCTCGTGTCGAAGACATCCTGTCTTAGAGACATTTTCTCTTCTCTCATAGACATCTGGTCGAATTGCTGGCGCAAATCGTAGATGTTGCGGTTGATGCCAGCAAAATCGTCTGTGTACTGCTGTTGTTGTTGTTGTTGTTGTTGTTGCTGCTGTTATTGGAACTCAGGAGGTGTCGGGAAATCATGCATTGCTACGAGATCGCGGAGATCCAAAGATACATCCAGTGAGGGGTGGAGATCAACCGGGTCCCTTGGCGTAGCAGCATCCCCATGCTAACTAGGACCGACCCGTTGATTGTCTCGGGTCGGAGGCTGGAGGCCAGTTCCTCCCTGCCACTGCACCCCCATTTTTTCTGCCAGGGGGGGTAATGAGGGGAGCCATGAGGATGTCTCCCACAGGCCGGCTCTCGAAGTCCTTGAGGGCCTTCAGGAAGAAATAGCTAGGGTTGCACCGGCGCCTCTGGCTCATGCAATAGAGGACAAAGAGGTCCGGGAGGGTAACTTTACCCTGGCTTTCTTTTAGCTTGTGGATTGTTCCGGCCAGCAGCTTATGGCAGATGCGGAGGGTGGGGGGAAGTGCGGAGCCCTTCATCAGTGTGGGCAGAGTGTGCGCCCCAGTCAGTTCTTCCCACATCTCGTCGGCGGTGAGGTTGGTGGGGCGTTCGTAGATGGCGTCTTGGTAGTCCCGAGTCAGCACGTCCTCGGGATGGACGAATCCAATAGTCACATTGAACTCGTCAGGGTGGTGGTCCAGTACATCCCACCCATGAAGTACGTCACCATTTTTGTCGGTGACAGACCCGATACCATGGGGGGAGTCTCGGTGTAGGAAATGGAGGCGAGAAACTCCAACACCGCCTGAGGGTAGACATGGGTGGGTGGAGACTGGAGGAGGAAGCGCCACCCTATGCTGTCGATGTGGGTGCGGACATCATCTTCCCACCCGAATTCGGCGAGGATGCCGAAATCCAACCTTAGCATGGGGTGCCATGTATACCCCCGGATGTGCTCTAGGCGAGCCTGGTGCAGTGGTGAAAGCTGCGTGAGGTCCTGCGGAGTGGGAGCTGAGGAGCTGCTAGGGCCGGCAGAGCCTCTTCTCTTCCTAGACTGATCTCCACGGTGCATTTTGACAATAGGGTGCTTGAGAGTGAGAGAATGGAAGGTGAGAGTGCAAGAGGAGGTGTGGAGACCCCCCCCGTAGGCCCCTCTATTTATAGAAAATTTTTTGGATTTGGGACCACCGTCTGGGATGTCGAGATGGCGGTCTCGATTTTGCACAATCCGGGACGGCCGTCTGGAACCTTGAGATGGCGGTCTCGACTTTGGCCTTAAGCGAGATGGTCGTCTCGCCAAGCGAGAAGGCAGTCTCGTTTTTGGTCGAGACGACAGTCTCGTTTTGCTGAAAATCGAGATGGCGATATGGACATGCGAGACGGCCGTCTCGATTTTGAGAGAATTTTTTTTTTGAAGAAAATAGGACCTGGTTCAAAAACATTTTATGCATGCAATGTCTTCATGTTTGATGTCCTATAATGCTTATTTCATTTAGTTTTTCAGAAGGAGTTAACTAACGTGTCTTGTAGCGACAAGTATCCTCTGATATGTGTTCTTGTACTTGGCTGTACCATTCCGGACTTCTTGTGATCGAAGAATAATTTGGTTTTTTTCTTTTCTTTCTTTTTCTTTGCTCCTTTTTTTTGTAGAGCACACTTTGCCATGTTAGTGTCCCTTTTTCTTCACTTTAGGGATTTCAATCCTCTTGTTGACTATATGCCTCCATATTCCCAAATTAATTGTTAGAATATTATTGTGAGGGTCAAGAGAAAAGAAGTAAGAGGGCAAATTCAATGGCTTGTGTTTTAGAAGGTTAATTTTTATTCAGAAAAATATTTTTGTAAGAATGGTTGGCTAAGGTTAGGCCTAGGTGTTTAAGCTTTTGTCTAAGAAAACGTTTCCTTTTTTGTATTTGCGCCTTAGCTTATTTCAATTGCCTTTTATGGCTAGTTGATTTCCCTAGATCGCCCTTTAGGTTTTCGAACTAGGATATTGTGCTTTGGCCCTAACTTTTGTCTAGGTTCCTTCTTTTTGTTTTTGTTTAGGGAATCCTAGCGGACCTTATTTTGTAACCTTAACTTTTGCCTAGGCTACCCATTATTTTTGTTCAGGTATCCTACCGGGTTGACCCTATCTTTTGCGTAGCCCCCTTAATGGGTTTCCTACCGGGTATTTTGCCCTTTTTCTTTTTTTGGCCTTTGGATTCTATGGGCTTTTTCTTTTTGTTTATTATTTTCATTTTTTCTTTCACAATATTGGCGAAGTATGACTTTCTTTATGGTGAGGTAAAGTCTTATTTTGTGCTTCTAATCAACTAGCTTGACTGTAATGGCAATGGCAAGTTTTGTTTACTTGGATGCGCTTTTTATTCTTCTTCTTTTTTTGTTTACTAAGACAAGGTTATTATGAGGTCTAGTCGTGAAGTAGTAAGAAGAGAAACAGATAGTAAGAAGTTTATTCTTTATTAATTAATAAGGGAATATGTGCCCTAAAATGCCCGGGGGTTGGGCTGGCCCCGGGAGATAATCTCTAACAATCATGGGGTTTACATCCCTTAAGTGAAGAAAAAGATCTCCTAATGACTAGGGTAACTCTTGACGCTTGCATCCCTCCGCTTCGGAATATTTGCTTGAGTGTGCGGAGGGGAGACTTCCCTTTTCTTCCTTCTGCTCTGCCCTTAGTAGGGTCATATCCTAGGCCACACTTGAAAGGATTATCTTTGAATTCTGGGGGTTTCCTCATGCCTTGGGAATCTGCCCCCAGTCCTTGGCCAGGATGGTAACCATGCTTCAACATCATGCGGGCTACCTTTATGTTTTTGGGAAGTCGCTCTACGTTGGCAATTTCGAGCGCTTGAAAAGTTGTTTCAAGGGCCTCTTCAGCCGCATCCACATAGGGTTGAGTGGATGGTCCACTGATAAGGATATCATCTTTTGCTTGGACCGTGACCAATTTGTCATCCACTATGAACTTGACATTTTGGTGGAGCGTTGAAGGTATTGCCTTAGCATCATGAATCCAAGGCCTGCTGAGGAGACAACTGCATGCTAGAGTAATATCCATTACATGGAAATCGACGTTGAAGATAATGGGTCCAACTTGGATTGGCAAATTAACTTCTCCCACTACTTCTCGTTTTGATCCGTCGAAGGCTCGAACGATAGTACTGCTTGGGCGCAGACGGGTTCCTTGGATAGTTAACTTGTCGAGTGTGCACTTGGGCATCACGTTCAAGGATGACCCGTTATCCACAAGAACTTTGGCAATGAGGTACTCCTTGCACTTGATGGAAATGTGCAAGGGCTTGTTGTGGTTTGACCCCTCGAGGGGGAGTTCTTCCTCTGTGAAGGTGAGGTGATCGCTTGCCATAATGTGACCGACGATCCTCTCAACCTTTTCTTGGGATATGGTGTGAGGTATATGCGCTTCGCTCAAGACCTTCATCAGGGCATTTCTGTGTGGTTCCGAGCTCATCATTAGAGATAATAGGGTTATCTTTGCAGGTGTATGATTGAGCTGGTCAATAATGGAATACTCGCTTTGCCTTATAAACTGGAGTAATTCCTCTGTCTCCTCCTTGGATTCTTTACTTTCTTTTTCTTCGGTCTTTTTTTTTTCCTTTATTCTTGGGGGCGTCTTCTTGTGAGTCCTTGGGGGAGTAGACTCTTCCACTTCTAGTCATGCCCCCAATGCCGGCTATATTCGAGTTATCCTCCTTTATTGGTGAAGATTCTCCATATCTCCATGGTACAACTTTATTTGATTCGTAGGGGAAAGGACGTGGCATAAATAGTCGCACTGGTGTCCTTGCTCCCTCTTTCTTATTTTTGAGGACCAACGGTCGAGGCTTATTGTCCTCTTGTGATGAATCAACCATTGGGAAAAACTTGATTAGGAGTGACTTTCTCTCCATTCTTCTGATTTGGAAGACGTGTCAGTTAATCCTTCCTTTTTATTATCTCATTATTTAAGAGTGAAGGAGGGGAAATTAAATATGCAGATGAATGATATGCATGCAAGTAGAAAATTGTTGAATAAAGAAAAATTTCATTTATCTGTAGAAGGTGTACATTCCCTTATTCCATACTACGAAGCAGCTTTTAACAGAAATGGAAAAACCTAAAGAAACCCACAGGCGGGTCTTGATCTCTATGTAATTCCCTTTCGGCTTCCCGAACATGACGAGCGAGTGCTTCACTTTGCTTATGGACTGCCTGGCTCATATCTTCACTATACTTTTGAGCCTCTTTGATCTTCGCCTCTTGATGGACGACCAAGGCTTGTAGTTCATCGAGTTTTGCAAAGGCTCGGTCCTTCTCTTGTAGTACTTGGCCGTACTGAGCTAGCCCGTCTCTTTCTTTGCAGCGTAGCTCAACCAGACTTCTTTTTAGTCTCCGATTGGCCTCTCGCTCTTGGCGTATTTCTGACCGAGTCCTTGTGAGGTCTTGTAACAAGTCCTTGATCGTCTGAGCCTATTTTGCTGATTCGGCCTCAAGGCATGCTGATTTGGCAGTTATTTCTTGAAGTTGGTTATCCGAGCTGGTTCTAGCAGCTTTGGATGCTCGGATAGCTTGCTCATTAGAATCAACACACTGATCCTTGAGGCGCTATATTTCATGATCCTTTTTCTTGCATTGCCTTTGCAGACCATCAATGGTGAGGATAGATTCTTATTCTCTTTCTTCAAGGGCCCTCATCTGGGCTCCCATGATTTTTATCCTATGGGTCAAGGCATCGACTTGAGCTTGCAGCTCTTCACTATTGGCGCATGTAATGAGTGAGGTGGATGGTTGAGACATCCCTCTTCTTTTTCTCCACACCTCATAGTCACTGGAGACAGCCACTCGAGCTTTTCCTAGCTCTCTATCTCCCATAAAGACTAGTTTCTCCCATGATCTTCTCACGGCTATTGAGTTAGCAATTGTGCATGGGTCTCCGAAGAAACACAGTCCTCCGAGTTCCCCTCGAGAAATTGTAGTTTGAGTCCTCATGAGTTGTCTCATAGCTACTCTGGGTGAATAGGCTATGCAACCCCTGAGTCCTATCAAGGGTACGTTCAGATAATCTCCACATCTGATGAGGACTGGACCGGGTCGGAACCAAAGGTAGACCCAGGATAAATGGTTGGCGTCCCATTGTTCCAACTCGTCCTTCCATTCTGAAGTTAAGCGTCGTTGGAGAGGGATTTTGGAGAAGCTCCTTAAAGGGTCGGGGAACATCCCCATGTGACTAGAGGCGTAAAAATGTGTGATGCCCCACACAAAGAGTAGTGAAGAGCAACAACGAAGTGTTTTTCCTTGCTTTTGGTGGCAAAAATCTACTGAGAGCAAGGTGTCAGCAAGAATTGCAGGCAAGGGACTCTTCGAGTTCACGTCCCAGGCGAAGAAGGCGTCCATGATGGCTTGATCCACTGTGTCGATGTGGAAGGGAAACAAGATTGTTCCAAATATGATTAAGGCCAGGCTTATGTTAAAAGCGGTCCATTCTGCCCTTTCAACCAAATTTGACATATGGTCTTCAAACATTGAGACTTTCCAACCCTGGATGTTCCCTTTTTCTATCAGGGTAGTCTGCCGAATGGTAGTCGGATGATGGCAGTGACTTGTGCTGTAGGAGTATATGCCCCGTGGCGGATATGGACCCCAGCTGATTTGGGCCATTTCAGCATAATCTCGTACTCCTCCAAGGTGGGCACCATGTCGAACTGTGGAAATTTGAAACAGCGCAGACTGGAGTTCCAGAAATGAACTAGTACCCTGATGAAAACTTGATCGACACAGATCTTCAGCAGGTCGAGAATCCGTCCATAGGATTTTTCAAAGTCAGAGCGGACTTCTGGTGGCATTATCGCACAAAGCCGATCCAACTTCTCAGTATGGTATCGGGGAATGTCCGCTTTCTTCAACTGTCAACTAGTCCCCTCCATTTTCTAAAACCAATATGCATGCTTTATGAATATGATGTTTATTGTAGGTATGAATGTGAGTGTTTATTTTGCTATTTATCATGTTTTATTTCTACATGATGTATGGTATTTGCGTATTTTTTAGAAAATAAACTACCTATATGAATGTTTTATGAGTGTAATGTTTATGAACAAGGTCCCATTTATTGTTTTGGAATTGGATATTTATTATATTTTTATTTTATAGCCTTTTATCTCTTCTATCGGACTACGTGACTACTTAGCTTACAAAGAACCTGAAACCAGGCTAGCTAAAAGGCAGACTGTCCGAGATAAAAAATGGCTTTATGCAAAAGAATAATATTTAGCGTCCCTTATCTCTTCTGTCGGACTACGTGACTACTTAGCTTACAAAGAACCTGAAACCAGGCTAGCTAAAAGGCAGATTGTCCAAGATAAGGGTGTTTATTGCAAAAAATGTTTTTTTGTGATTTTTCTGTTGTTTGGTTATACTATGCAACAAACAAATGCAACAAACAAATGCGCATACAATTCGATCATCCACGAACAGGCGAGAAGTCATTTTAATCACGAGGTAGGGTTTTCCTGCAGAAAAGTGCATTGGTGAAGGTAGGTTCTAACTGTTCTCACCAAGGCTAAGGCCCCCAAGGTGCCCCCATTATAGGGTCCCCACTCTCCAGCCTTCCGACCATGCTTAGCACTAAGGCCATAGTCAGTCTTCGTGCCAAAAGAGGAAGGTTATCACCTTGAGTGGTGGTTTCCGATCACACTGGTGGGCACAAGGCCATCACTACAGCGAACCGTACCTGCCACCCACTCCCTATGGATTTCTCACTTGCCCCCGGGTATAGAGGGAACTGTTGTGTACAAGGGTTTTGTGTACAATTTGTATTTCAAATAATTGCGTAAGATAAACAAACAACAGTTATTAAAGCCAAGCATTAAAATATGTTATAATACAAGGTAGGGTAAAAGCGTAATTTCTTGGTTTATTTATTTAAGCTGGCCCATCACTAAATGGGATCAACTCTGTAGGATTCCCCAATGGAGTCGCCATCTGTCGCCGCCGTCAAAATGAGGCGGTCAGAGCGACGCGATGGTTCCAACTTTCCAATTTTCGCTTATGGGTGTAGTTACAACGCCTTTAGGTTGTCCAATAACCGGGCTGAACCTAAGGGTGAGGTTTTCGAAAGAGCATTCTTGGATTGTTCGATAACCAGGCTAACCTAAGAACTAATTTTGAAGGGTTCTTATGGAGTCGCCACCGATGTTTTTACCAGAAACATAAAAAAAGGAGTAAAAAAGCGTTGATTTTTGAAAACCAACCTTGGTGGTTAAAACCAGAGTTTAGGTAAGGGAGTTAGTTACGTGTAAGGGAAGTATTAGTTCCCTTATGACGCCCCTTTCGGGTTCCCTATGATAGGCCAGCTATTTAATAACTAAACTTTGTGAAAAGATGCTTTTACCCTTTTATTTATGGAATTAAAGTAACGACTACATAACCCTAATATCTATTGCATAACTTAATTATAAAAGTAAAGACAATAAATAGAGAGAGAGAGAGAAAGAAGAAACCTCTGAAGCAAGCTCTTTGATTAATTTCTTGAAAATTAGGGTGCGTTTTGGCAGCCCTTCACTCTTTACAACGCCAGAAAAACTCTCGAAAATGCTATAAAATCTCTAAGAAACTCTCAGAAACTCCAGAAATGCTTCGGAGGGGTTCTTGAAAGAGAATTTGAAGAGGTTACAAGAGAGAAAGTCGAAGAATTCTGTGAAATGAAGTGAAAAGCGTGGCTATTTATAGGGATTCATGCTTGTCAGGTTGAGACGGCCGTCTCGTCTGACAAGGTCGAGATGGTCGTCTCGCCATTCGGGACAGACGTCTCGCCTTGCAAAAATGGCGAGAAGGCCATCTCGCCGAACGAGAGGGAGGTCTCGCCAAACGAGACGGCGGTCTCGACTTGCAGGAATGGCGAGATGGCGGTCTTGAAAAGCGAGACGGCGGTCTCGATCTTTGAAGGCGAAAATCCTTATTTTAATGCAGAAAATCCCTCCTATCCTAGTATGGGGCCTAATAGTCTCTCCTAATGGCTTCTTAGGCTTCATCCATCTTTGAAAAGGAGGTCTTCTGGTCTTATTACGAGGTCGGGTAAGATTAGGGGTCTACACCTAGGAGCAGAAAAATTATGCAATATTCCATTTTCCTCACAATAATTTTCAAATTTTTCATTTTGAAACTCACCACCATGATCACTTCTTAAAACTTTAATTCTTAAGTCTTTCTCATTTTGAATTTGCTTTGCAAACTTTCTAAAGACCTTAAAAGCTTCACTTTTCATTGTTAAGAAAAATGTCCAAGTATATCTAGAATAATCATCAACAATCACAAGACCATAATAATTTCCACCAAAGGTTTTTATCCTAGAAGGTCCATATAAGTCTAGATGTAATAATTCTAGGGGTTTTGAAGTGGAAATAACATTCTTTGATTTAAATGATGATTTTACTTGTTTACCTTTTTGACATGCATCACATAACCTATCTTTTTCAAATTTTAACTTGGGCAAACCAACAACTAAGTCTTTTGATATTAATTTATTTAAATGATGCATATTTATATGAGCTGCTCTCTTATGCCATAACCAAGGGTTCTCTTCCTTAGCAACTAATCATGTTAATTATACTAGAATCATGTATACAATCCAAATCAATCAAGTATATGTTATTATGCCTAATGCCTTTTAATGCTACATTTTCAGAATCTATCAAATGTATAGTGCACAATTTACTTTCAAAGATTACCTTAAAACCTTTGTCACATAGTTGACTTATGCTAAGGAGATTATGCTTTAGTCCATCAACAAGAAGCACATCCTTAATCTCCAAAGTGTTTGCACCACCTATATTTCCAATTCCAAGAATTTTCCCTTTGTTGTTGTCTCCATAAGTTACATATCCTTGTTCTTTAGCTTTGAAACTCACAAATTTAGTTTTATCATCGGTCATATGCTTTGAGCATCCGTTATCAAGATACCACATAAACTTCTTTGATTTGGAAGTTTCCTACAAAACAAGAACATAGTAAACTTAGGTCCCCATAACTTTTTGGTCCTTGGGGTTAGAGACAAACAAATTATTTAACAATAGGAACCCAAATGTATTTGCCTTTAGGAACACCAAAATGTTTTATTTTACATCTATTTGAAGTGTGACCTTGTTTCATACAGTAAAAACATGCTTTAGATGTAGCTTTAGAATAAGATGCATTTCTAACAATAGATGCTCTAGTTCCTTTTTCTACCCATACTCTTTTGTTTTTCTTTTTAGTCTTTTTCAAAGGAACTTGATGATTTACACTATTTTGATCTAAAACAATTTTATCCTTCTTAAAATCACTTATCTCCTTTTCAGATTTATCTAGCAAATGGTTAAGTATATCTATGTCATATTCATACTCTTTACAATATGCACATGCTAAGTTCTTATCATCATTATCATCTAAACATACAATTTTCGTTTCTAAGGTTTCCTTTTCCTCTAAGCATGTGATTTTCGTTTTTAATGAGTCAACCTCCTTTTCGGATCTACTTAAACTCTTTTTCACAACTTTATATTCATTTTTCAAGTCCTTAAAGGCACTAAACAATTCATTGTATGCATTTTGTAGTTCATCATAGTTATTTTCATCATCACTTGAGGATGAGTCGGAATCACTTACCTCAAAGTCGGAAGATATGTTGTCATTTTCCATTAAGCAAATATTGGCTTCAACTTCCGAGTCACTTGATTCCGAACTTGAATCACAGTTGTCCCAAGCAGTGTAGGCTTTCTTCTTGAAAAACTTTTTGCCTTTGATTTCTTCGTTTTTCTTGTTTGGACATTCGGTCTTCATATGTCCTGCTTCACCACAACCATAACATTTGATATTAATAGAAGAGTTTTCTCTTACCTTTCCATTACCTTTGAACGGATGTCTTCCTTTGGCTTTCATGAATTTTGTAAACTTCTTTATCATAAGACTCAATTCTTCTTCTTCTTTCTCCGAGTCTTCTTCTTCCTTTTTATTCTTCCTTTGGAAATTTCTGTTTTGAAGGCTAAGTTCTTCTTTTGATATTGTCCTTCCTCTTCATTTAGTCTTCCGAGCTCTAGCTCATGCTCTCTCAACTTTCCAAAGAGCGCCGCCATAGACATTGTGACAAGGTTTTGTGACTCCGAGATGGCCGTCACCTTAGGTTGCCATTTCCTATCCAAAGATTTTAAGATTTTAACATTCAATTCATCAACGTCAAAGATTTTACCTAATCCGGTGAGATGGTTCACAATATGAGTGAAACACTTTTGAACGTCAAATATCGTTTCGCCTTTTTGCATCCGGAACATCTCGTATTCTTGGATTAGGGAATTTTTCCGTGCTCTCTTAACATCATCGGTACCTTCGTGGGTCACTCTTAGCATTTCCCACATCTCTTGAGCACTTTTACAAACAGAGATCCTATAAACCTCGTCAAGGGTTAAAGCAGATGAAATAATATTTCTAGCCCTAACGTCAAATTGTGCTTTTCTATTTTCCTCTGTTTTCAATATAGAAAAAGGTTTAGGAACGTGTACTCCGTTCTCAGTAACTTTAGGAATATAGGGACCGTTTAAAATAGCGTCCCAAACGCCTCTATCAATAGACTCTAAAAATATTTGCATTCTTACTTTCCAGAAAGGATAATTTTGACCCGCAAAAAGTGGGGGTCTGTTGATAGACGCACCTTCGGCAAAAGTTTGATTTTGTCCGGCCATTTTCGAAAAGTTTGAATGACTATCAAAGCAAGCTCTGATACCACTTGTTGAAATCGCGCAACGGAATGATCGCGTTGTCGGACAAAAACCAAGAGGGGGGTGAATTGGTTTCTTAACAAAAATTAGGTTTTAAAAATTTTCCCCAAATTTTACCGATTAAAATACTGTGTAAACGTAAATAGAATAGAGATAGAGTCTTACACAGGAGATTTATACTGGTTCGGATCAAAAGACCCTACGTCCAGTTGCTAATCACTCAAACAGAGGATTAACACTGTCACTATAATCAAAGTTGTTACAAACAGATAACAATTGAAAAGATAAAGTAAAGAAAACACCTCTCTTGAAACCCACAAGAGATGGAGAACAACTTTCCCTAGAGACGGCACAACACACAATCCACTAAGAACTCCACTTAGTGATTCTTATCGCTTCTAGCCCACACCAGGTTCCAAAAGCCCCTTTTTCCTCCAACAAATAGTTCTCTGGAACTCACAGCACTTAACTTTTGTTTGAAAAAGGTTGTTCCAATTTTCTGAGAGCCTTAGAGAACCTTAAGTAGATGAATTAGGGTTTGGGAATTGGGGATTTTTGGAACTTGGAGTATTGGGATTAGGGTTTTCGAAAATAGGTTTAATTTGAAGTTGAAAATCAAAATCTGACTGAAATAATCGATTAAATGAAGTGTTAATCGATTATTACAGAGCCAAAATCAACAAAACCCCAAAACTCTCTGTTTTAATCGATTAAGTGCCCTGTTAATCGATTATTACAGTGAACAGATACAGAAAATGGTTTTTCTCATTGTAATAATCGATTATCTGATGATTTAATCGATTAAACCCGAGGCTTTTTGATAAATATGAGTTTTTGAAGCTTCTAAAGAGTAGACTATGTACCGGCTATCTTAGACTCTAATATTACAGACTCAAACTCATCAAAATAGAGTTATTACACAACAATACAAGTCTTCAACTCTCTAAGTTCTTTGTTCTTGAATCATCATCAACATCAACAAGCTTCTTGTCCATGTAAGTTCAACATCAAGTCCTTGTATGTTCAACAACGTCTTTTTCTCCCCTTTTTTTGATGTTTCTGGTAAAAACATCGGTGGCGACTCCATAAGAACCCTTTCAAATTTGTTCTTGGGTCAGCCCGGTTATCGGACGATCTAAGAACATCCTTCAAAAACCTCGCCCTTAGGTTCAACCCAGTTATCGGACAACCTAAAGGCATTGTAACCTCACCCATAATTAAACGCGAAAAATGGAAAGTTGGAACCATCGTGTCACTCCGACCGGCTCTTTTTGACGGCGACGATAGATGGCGACTCCATTGGGGAAGCCTAGAGAGTTGATCCCATTTAGTGATGGGCCAGTTTAATAAATAAACTAAGAAATTTTGCTTTTACCCTACCTTGTAATATAACATGCTTTAATTGCTTGGCTTTAATAACCGTTGTTTGTTTATTTTACGCAATTGTTTGAAATAAAAACTGTACACAAACCTTTGCACACAACAATTCCCTCTATACCCGGGGGCAAGTGAGAAATCCATAGGGAATGGGCGATAGGTACGGTTTGCTGTAATGAGGGTCATGTGCCCACCGGTATGATCAGAAACCACCACTCAAGGTGATAACCTTCCTCTTTTGGCACAAAGACTGACTATGGCCTTAGTGCTAAGCATGGTCGGAAGGCTGGAGAGTGGGAACCCTATAATGTGGGCACCTTGGGGGCCTAAGCCTTGGTGAGAACAGTTAGAACCTATCTTTACCAATGCACTTTTCTGCAGGAAAACCCTACCTCGTGATTAAAACGACTTCTCGCCTTTTCATGGATGAGTGAATTGTATGTGCATTTGTTTGTTGCATTTGATTGCATAGCATAACCAAACAATAGATAAGAAATTTTTTACAATAAACACCCTTATCTTGGACAGTCTGCCTTTTAGCTAGCCTGGTTTCAGGTTCTTTGTAAGCTAAGTAGCCACGCAGTCTAACAGAAGAGATAAGGGACGCTAATATCATTCTTTCGTAATAAACCATTTTATCTCGGACAATCTGCCTTTTAGCTAGCCTGGCTTCAGGTTCTTTATAAGCTAAGTAGCCACGCAGTCCGACAGAAGAGATAAAAGGTTCTAAAACAAAATAAAATCAAATAAAGACCCAAATAAATGGGACCTTGTTTATAAACAATAAATTCATAAATCATCCATATAGATAGTTTATTTTTCTGAAAATAAACACGCAAATACTATCATACATCCAGTAGAAATAAAACATGATAAACATTTAGGTGAAAACAAACACTCACATACATACCCACAATAAGCATCATGTTCATAGAACATGCATTTTTGGTTTTTAGAAAATGGAGGGGACTAGTAGACAATTGAAGAAAGTGGACATTCCCAGTACCATACTGAGAAACTGGAACGACTTTGCACGATAATGCCATCGGAGGTCCGCTCCGACTTCGAAAAATCCTATGGACGGATCCTCGACCTGTTGAAGATCTGTGTCGATCCTACTTTTATCAGGGTTCTAGTTCATTTTTGGAACTCTAGTCTGCACTGCTTCGAATTCCCGTAGTTCGATATGGTGCCTACTTTGGAGGAGTATGAGATTATGCTAAAATGGCCCAAATCAGCTAGGATCCATATTCGCCACAGAACATATACTTCTGCAGCACAAGTCGCTGCCATCATCCGATTACCATTTCGGCAAACTACCCTGATAAAAAGAGGGAGCATCCAGGGTTGGAAAGTCTCAATGTTAGAAGACCATCTATCCTGTTTTGCTGAAAGGGCAGAATGGCCCGCTTTTAACAAAACACTGGCCTTGATTATATTTGGAACGATCTTGTTTCCCTTCCATATCGACATAGTAGACCAAGCCATCATGGACGCCTTCTTCACCTGGGACATGAACTCAAAGAGTCCCTTGCCTGCACTTCTTGCTGACACCTTGCTCTCGGTGAAATTTTGCCACCAAAAGCAAGGAAAAACACTCCGATGTTGCTCTTCACTACTTTTTGTGTGGGGAATCACACATTTCTACGCCTCTAGTCACATGGGGATGTTCTCCGATCCTTTGAGAAACTTCTTCAAAATCCCTCTCCACCGACACCTAACCTTGGAGTGGAAGGTCGAGTTGGAACAATGGGATGTTTGCATAGCCTGGGTTTGTCCTTGGTTCCGACCCGGCCCATTCCTCATCAGATGTGGGGATTACCCGAGCATACCGTTGATAGGACTTAGGGGTTGCATAGCCTATTCACCGAGAGTAGCTATGAGACAACTCATGAGGACTCAAACTGCAATATCCCGAGAGGATTTTGGAGGACTGTGTTTCTTCGGAGATCCATGCACGGTTGCTAACTCACTGGCTGTGCGAAGATCATGGGAGAAACCAATCTTTATGGGAGATAGAGAGCTAGGAAAAGCTCGAGTAGCTGTGTCCAGTGACTATGAGGATTGGAGACAAAAAAGAGGGATGTCGCAACCATCCACCTCACTCGCTACATGTTCAAATAGTGAAGAGTTGTGAAATCAAGTCGATGCCTTGACTCGGAGGATAGAAATCATGGGAGCCCAGATGAGGGCCCTTGAAGAAAGAAAGCAAGAATCTATCCTCACCATAGATGGTCTACGGAGGCAATGTAAGAAAAAGGATCATGAAATAGAGTGCCTCAAGGATTAGTGTGCTGATTCTAACGAGCAAGCTATCTGAGCATCCAAAGCAGCTAGAACCAGCTCGGATAGCCAACTTCAAGAAATAACCACCAAATCAGCACACCTTGAGGCCGAATGCGCAAAACAGGCCCAAACGATCAAGGATTTGCTGCAAGACCTCACAAGGACTCGGTTAGAGATACGCCAAGAGCGAGAGGCCAACCAGAGACTCAACAAAAGTCTCACTGAGCTACGCTGCAAAGAAAGAGACGGGCTAGCTCAGTACAGTCAATTACTGCGAGAAAAAGTCCGAACCCTCACAAAACTCGATGAACTGTAAGCCTTGGTCGTCCATCAAGAGGTGAAGATCAAAGAGGCTCAAAAGTACAGTGAAAATATGAGCCAAGCGGTCCAGAAACAAACCGAAGCACTTGCTCGCCACGTTTGGGAAGCCGAAAGAGAATTGCATAGAGATCAAGACCCGCATGTGGGTTTCTTTAGGCTTTTCCGTTTCTGTCAAAAGTTGTTTCGTAGTATGGAATATGGGAATGTGTACCTTCTACGGATAAATGAAATTTTTCTTATTCAACAATTGTCTACTTGCATACCTATCATTCATTCATTTGCATATTTGATTTCCCCTCCTTCATTTTTAATAAACAAGATAATAAAAAGGAAGGATTAACTGACACATCTTCCAAATCAGAAGAATGGAGAGAAAGCCGCCTTTAATCAAGCACTCCCCAACGGTCAATCCACCACAAGAGGATAATAAGCCTCGACTGTTGATCCTCAAAATCAATAAGGAAGAGGGGGCAAGGACACCTGTGCGACTATTTATGCCACGTCCTTTCCCCTACAAATCAAATAAAGTTGTACCTTGGAGATATGAATAATCTTCACCAATAAAGGAGGATATCTCCAATATAGCCGGCATTGGGGGCATGACTAGAAGTGGAAGAGTCTACTCCCCCAAGGACCTACAAGAGGATGCCCCCAAGAATAAAGGAAAAAATAAACAGACCGAAGAAAATAAAGAATCCAAGGAGGAGACAGACGAATTACTCCAGTTCATAAGGCAAAGCGAGTATTCCATTATTGACCAGCTCAATCATACACCTGTAAAGATAACTCTGTTATCTCTAATGATGAGTTCGGAACAGCATAGAAACGCCCTGATGAAGGTCTTGAGCGAAGCGCATATACCTCATAGTATATCCCAAGAAAAGGTTGAGAGGATCGTCGGTCACATTACGACAAGTAATCACCTCACCTTCACAGAGGAAGAACTCCCCCTCGAGGGGTCAAGCCACAACAAACCCTTGCACATTTCCATCAAGTGCAAGGAGTACCTCATTGCTAAAGTTCTTGTGGATAACGGGTCATCCTTGAACGTGATGCCCAAGTGCATACTCGACAAGTTGACTATCCAAGGAACTCGTCTGCGCCCAAGTAGCACTATCGTTCGAGCCTTCGACGGATCCAAGGGAGAAGTAGTGGGGGAGGTCAATTTGCCAATCTAAGTCGGACCCACTATCTTCAACGTCGATTTTCCTATAATGGACATTATTCCGGCGTATAGTTGTCTCCTCGGCAGGCCTTGGATTCATGACGCTAAGGCAATACCTTCAACGCTCCACCAGAAAGTCAAGTTTATAGTGGACGATAAACTGGTCACGGTCCAAGCAGAAGACGATATCCTGATCAGTGGACCATCCACCCAACCTTATGTGGATGCGGCTGAAGAGGCCCTTGAAACATCTTTTCAATCACTCGGTATTGCCAGTGTAGAGAGACTTCCCAATAACACGAAGGTAGCCCGCATGATGATGAGGCATGGTTACCATCCTGGCCAAGGATTGGGGGCAGATTCCCAAGGGATGAGGGAACCCCCAGAGTTCAAAGATAACCCCTTTATGTATGGCCTAGGATATGACCCTACAAAAGGCCGAGAAGAAAGAAGAAAAGGGAAGTCTCCCCTCCGCACACTCAAGCAGATATTCCAAAGCGGAGGGATGCAAGCATCAAAAGCTACCCTAGTCATTAGGAGATCTTTTTCTTTGCTTAAGGGATGTAAACCCAATGATTGTTAGAGATTATCCCCCGGGGCTGGCCCGACCCCCAAGCATTTTAGGGCACATATTCCCTTATTAATTAATAAAGAATACATTTCTTACTATCTGCTTCTCTTCTTGCTACTTCATGTCTAGACCTCACAATAACCTTGTCTAAACAAACGAAAGAAAGGAAGAATAAAAGCGCGACCAAATAATCAAAATGTACCATTGCCATAATAATCAAGCTGGTCGATTAGAAGTACAATATAAGGTTTTACCTCACCATGAATAAAACCATGTTTCGCCAATATTGAAAAAAAAAACAAAAAGAAAAGAAAAAGCCCATAGAAGCCAAAGGCCAAAAGAAAAGGGCAATATACCCGTTAGGAAACCCACTAAAGGGCTATGCAAAAGATAGGGTTAACCCATTATGACACTCGAACAAAAATTAAGGGTAGCCTAGGCAAAAGTTAGGGTTACAAAATAAGGTCCGCTAGGATTCCCTAAAACAAAAAGAAAAAAGAAGGAATCTAGACAAAAGATAGAACCAAAACACAATATCCTAGTTCAAAAACCCAAAGGGCGGTCTAGGGAAATCGATCAGCCATAAAAGCAATGAAATAGACTAAGGCGCAAATCCACACAAAAAAAACATTTTCTTAGACAAAAGCTTAAACGCTCAGGCCTAACCTTATCCAGCCATACTTACAAAATCTTTTCTGAATAAAATCAACCATCTAAAACACAAGTCGTTGAATTTATCCCCTACTTCTTTTCTCTTGACCCTCGCAACACTATTTTTTTAACAATTAGTTTGGGAATATGGAGGCGTATAATCAACAAGAGGATTAAAACCTCTGAAGCAAAGAAAAAGGACACCAACACGACAAAGGGAGCTTTTCAAAAAAAAAAAAAAAGAGAGAGAAGAGGAAAAAGTCATTCTTCGGTCACATTACGTCCGGAACGGTACAACCAAGTACAACAAAAAAACCAAGATCAGAGGGCACCCGTCTCTACAAGATACACTTGTTAATCCTTCTGAAAAACTAATGAAATAGGCATTATAGGACATCAAATATGAAAACATTGCATGCATAAAATGTTTTTGAACAAGACCCTATTTTCTTAAAAAAAAAAAAACCATCTAAAAATCGAGATCGCTGTCTTGTCATCCCAAACCGTCGTCTCAACATTTGAGATCGCCGTCTCGTTTTGGATAAAGACGAGACCGCCTTCTCTCTTGGTGAGAAGGCCGTCTCGACTTAGAACCAAAACGAGACCGTCGTCTTGAAGTTCCAAACGGCGGTCCCGAGCCTCGCAAAATCGAGACCGCTGTCTCGATTTCCCAGATGGCGGTCCCGAATTCCAGCAAAAACTCTATAAATTGAGGCCTTTGGGGGGGGGGGGTTCCAAGCACTCTCTCCTGCACTCCTACACACCTTTCTCCTATATTTGAGCACTTTTTCACCAAAATGCATAGAGGCGAGGCTTCAAGAAAGAGAAGGGGTCCTTCTGGCCCAAGTGCTTCAACGGTCCCAATTCCACAGGACCTGACTCAGCTCTCACGCCAACACCAAGCCCGCTTAGAGCACATCCAAGGGTACACATGGCATCCGATGCTGAAATTGGACTTCAGAATCTTTGCCCAATTCTGATGGGAAGATGATGTCCGTGCCTACCTCGACAACATTGGATGGCGTTTCCTCCTTGTAGACCCCAAATCTTGTCCGGCTCCCTAATAAAGCCGAAGATCGCCTGTTTCGAAGATGGTCAAGACTTTATTAAGTCCCTAGTAGCTTGTTCTAGGTTCCATTTAAGATAGGAAGGGTTTTTAGAGGCATTAAAAATTGGGAAATCCGCCGGAGACAGCAGATGGCCGTCCAGGACAAGCGGATGGCCATCCAGAACAGACAAATGGCCGTCCAGGACAAGCAGATGGTCGTCCATGGCAACTTTAAGGCCATGGATGGTCGTCCACTTAGCTTGGACGGCCGTCCATGGCCAAAAGTTACCATGGATGGTCGTCCACACTACATGGATGGCTGTCCATGGTCACTTTTTGCCATGGACGACCATCCACTTTGTCCAAATGGCCGTCCACCTTTTCCAGGCCTGGTTCCCTATAAATAGGAGCTCCCATTCTCCGAATTTTCACACCTTTCCACTCCTACCATTCTTTAGGAAGCCTTTTGGCACTTTAGAGTGACTCCGAGCATTATTCCGGGGTTCGAGTGAGCTTTTCGATTTCCGTTAAAGTTGAAATCGATTAAGGAAGTCTCTTTTTGAGACGTCCGGCCCTCAGTAGAGTGACTTTTCTTTATTTTGCGGGAGGAGTGTGCTTGTAGAATGCGGGGACTGCCAAAAAGCGTCCTCAAGTTTTCAAAGAGTTAATATAAAGCTTGCTTCGGAGATTCCTTCTCTATTATCTGTCTCTTTTGCTGCTTTCTTTATCGCTTTCTTTGTGTGCATTAGATAATAGGGCCATGTAGACATTTAAATTCATCAAGTATATAGAATAATAGGGTAAAAGCATAATTTCTTTAAGTGTTTATTTTCTAAGTTAGTCCATCACAGGGAACCCGAAAGGGGCGTTGTGGGGTGCTAACACCTTCCCCACACGTAACTAACTCCCTTACCCAACTCTGATTGTAATGGCCAAAGTTGGTTTTTTTTTTCTAAAACCACTGCCTTCTTCTTTTTGTTTTCCTTTTTCAGTGTTTAAGGTTAAAACACTGATGGCGACTCCTCGAATCTATTCGAAAACCTCGCCTTTAGGTCCAACCCAGTTATCGGACAGCCTAAAGGCGTTGAACCACTTATTTCAAAAAACGCGAGTCAATCCAAAACCATCGCATCGCCCCGACCGCCTCTTTGGACGGCGACGACACTCCTCCAGTCTCCCCCCACCCACATCTACCCACAAGCGGTGATGGAGTTTATCGCCTCCATCACATACTACGAACTCCCCACGATGGTGACGGGCCTCCCGCCGGTCAAGATGGTGTCCTACTACATAAGTGGGTCATACCGGACGACAACCCTGGACGAATTCAACGTGTCTATTGGATTCGTCCGGCCTAAGGACATCCTGACCTCCGAGAGGCCATTTGCGAGCGCCCCCCTACCCTCACAGCCGGTGAGATGTGGGAGGACCTCACTGGGATGCACTCCTTGCCATCCCTGCTGAAAGGGTCTGCGCTCACTCCTGCTCTTCGCATCTATAACAAGCTGCTGGCTGGGACTGTCCACGGGTGAAAGGAGAGTCAGGGGAAGATCACCTACACAGACCTCTTCGCCCTTCACTGCATGAGCCGAGGGCGCTGGTGCAACCCTGCCTACTTCTTCGTGAAGGCCCTCAAGGACTTTGGGTGCCGTCCCGTGGGAGCCATCCTCATGGCTCCCCTCATCACCCCGCTGGCAGAAAAATGGGGGTGCAATGACGGAGAGAACCTCTCCTCCGATCTTCGACTCAAGTCTATCAACGGGTCCATACTTGTCAGCATGGGGATGCTGTTCTGCCAAGGGTCCCGGTTGGCCCTCCACCCCTCGCTAGCCATGACTTTTGACCTCAAAGACCTGGTGGCAATGCAAGATCTCCCGACACCCTTGGAGTTCCAGCAACAACAACAACAATAGTATACGGACGACTTTGCTGGCATCAACCGCAACATTTACAGCTTGCGCCAGCAATTCGACCAAATGTCCCTAAGATAGGACCAAATGTCCCTAAGGTAGGATGTCTTTGAGACGAGGATGGAGACCTTCGACCAAGTACAAGAAGGGATGAGACAAGACCTGACACTGTTCCGACAAGAACATCTCAACGTAGTCTGAGACCAGGCAGAGTTTTAGAGACATATGTACCGGCAGTTCCCTCCTCCCGGATTGTCTCCCGGCTCAAGCCCACCGTCTTAGGGATAATACCCAAAAAAAAATGTTGTAATCAAATTTTACCATAAATAAAAATTTCTTTCATTCATTTTTTCTCTCTTTCCGAAAAAGGTCAACGTGATAAGAAGAAACTAAAAAGTAAAAAGACTTACGCTTAATCCCAGAAAAGCCAAAATCCAAAATCGCGATAAAAAAGATAAAAACTGCGGAAAAATGCAGGATTAAAAAAACAAGACAAGTCCACCACCTTGACCAAGAATTTTTCGACGACCCAGAGAATTGAAATACAAAACAAGACTACTCGGCAACCAACAAGCTGGATGGCCACCGGAAGGGTCAAAGCAAATCCCCGGCAAAAACTGGATGACTATCCCAGAAAAGACAAAAACAAATATCAAAAGACAGGAGAACGCATCTCAACATCGGCGCATGAGCTACTGAGCAGTAAGCCGCCACCACCACCAGTCCTACGTAGTGGACTGTACCAGCCTGATGAGGGGTTCATACTCATCCAGCCCGACACACAACGGACTGCAACTACCGGCCTGATGGGCGGTTTATACTCATCAACCGAAGGATCGGCTACCGTCAGAAGGAGTATCCTAAGGTTCTACCATGTGTTAACCAAAGGGATCGGCTACCATCAGAAGGAGCATCCTGGAGGCACACAATGTATTTTTCTCCAGAGGATCAACCCCCGCAAGATGGAGCATTCGAAGGGTAACCGGGCAAGAGGGTTAACTCCTTCACCCTCTAGCTGATCTTCTTGGCACAATAGGCCAACAGTCGGCTAGTCAGGTGAAGGGGGGCAGCTGTAGACTCTAAATCTTGTCCGACCTCAAAATAAGAGCAGAAGACCTCCTATTTGAAGATGGGAAGAGCCTAAAAAGCCACTAGGAGAGACTATTAGGCCCCATATTAGAGTAGGAAGGATTTTCTGTACAAAAATAAGGATTTTCGCCTCTAGCGGTCGAGACGGCCGTCTCGCTTTTCGGGACCGCCGTCTTGACCAATGGTAAGTCGAGACGGCCGTCTCGCCACTTACCATTGGCGAGACCCCCCTCCCGTTTGGCGAGATGACCCTCTCGCCACTTGGCAAGTCGAGACCGCCGTCTCGCCACTTATTCAAGTCGAGATCGTCGTCCCGAATGGTGAGACCGTCGTCTCGACCTTGCCAGTCGAGACCGCCATCTCGACCTTGCCAGTCGAGACCGCCATCTTGACCTAACAGGCGCGAATCCCTATAAATAAGGGGCGCTCTCCCCTTCATTTGACACAATTCTTCCACTTCTCCTCTTGCAATTTCTCAAAATTCTTCTCTTAGAGCCCCTCCGAAGCATTTCTGGAGTTTCTTGAGAGAGAATTCGACGTTGTAAGAGTGAAGGGCTGCCAAAATGCACCCTATTTTTTACGAGAATTAATCAAAAGCTCGCTCCAGAGGTTTCTTCACTATTTCCTTCTCTTTTATTGTCCTTTTTACTTATATTAAATTGTGCAATAGTTATTAGGGCCATGTAGTCATCATTTTAATTCTGCGAATAAAAGGGTAAAAGCATCATTTCAAAAGTTTATTTATAAAATAATTGGCCTGTCATAGGGAACCCGAAAGGGGCATCGTAAGGGAACTAATACCTCCCTTACACGTAACTAACTCCCTTACCCAACTCTGATTTTAACGACCAAAGTTGGTTTTTCTGAAAAAACCAACATCTTTTTATCCCCTTTTTTTTATGTTTCTGTTAAAAACATCGGTGGCGACTCCATAAGAACCCTTCCAAATTTGTTCTTGGGTCAGCCCAGTTATCGGACGATCTAAGAACACCCTTCAAAAACCTTGCCCTTAGGTTTAGCCCTGTTATCGGACAACCTAAAGGCGTTGTAACCTCACCCATAATTAAACGTGAAAAACGGAAAGTCGGAACCATTGCATCGCTCCGACCGCCTCTTTTTGACGGTGATGACAAGAAGACTGCAATTGGGAGAAACTACTGCATTCCATTTCATTATCTCTGCAATCATTCCATTCTCCTATCTTTCTCTCTCTTCATTTGCCTTGGGTATCCTAGATATTGCCTCTTTAATATGATGTTCTTCTCTATGAAACTTTGTGATGCATTATCTTCTCTGCCTTGATTTATGTACTAATCTGGGCAAATTTTTGCTCAATTTCTATTGCAATATTTTTCATAATTATCAATGAAATAGAGAGATTTTGATGATATTAATCTATGTGAAACAGGGGGAGATTTTTTTCTCTTACAATATTTTTTTGATTATCGATGAAACAGGGAGAGATTTGTTTTCTCCTGAAATATTTTTTGTGATGATTATCAATGAAATAGGGGGAGATTTTCTGATGAATTAAAATCTTGTGAAATTCATTTCTATCTTTGAATTAAACAGGGGGAGTTAAAAAAAGTCTTTGCTCATATGAGTCCTAGGGAGTCTTGTTATTAATATATCCAAGGGGAGATTAAGAGACTCTGACAGATACAAATCTGTGCTAATCTATGCTACACTATACTGTGCTAATCTTGAGTTGGCTATATAGAGTCAAGCATTTTAATTTATTTTAGGTGTTTCCTTGTTCATCATCAAAAAGGGGGAGATTGAAAGCATTAAGGGGGAGATTGATGGAAATGTGAAACATGTCCCTACATTCCGAAGAGATGATTTTGATGATGATTCATGTCAACAACATTCAAGACTCAAGCAAGCCCAAGATCTGATTTTGATAAAGATTCCATTCAAACATCAAGCAAGCCCAAGATGATTTCTGAAGACCAGATAGAGTCTTAGAATACTGGATATGGAGGTACAAGTTGATGAAGTGGTATTATGCATAAGCCTCCAAAGCAGAATTGTGATAAAATTTCGTAACATGGCATATTTCACTGTCATAATCAATTATGATGCATCAGAAATGGAAAAACGATTTTTTCTTTGTCATAATCGATTATACTGGTAACATAATCGATTATGGCAGTTTAAATTTGAAAAATATATCCGTTTTTGAAGAATAAATGTTTTTGGATACATCCTGATTTTTATCTACGAAATTATTAATGACCAACGACTATTTTCTGATGCTATTTTCCTATTTAAATGAGTTTTGATGAAAAATAAAAAATACACAATTACAAAATTCGAAAATTCAATTTACATTCAATCAGTTTTGAGAAAAGAATTCTGAGCAAGACAACAAAGAACTTTTAGATTTTTTGATAAAAATTATTCATATTGTTTTTTGCACTTTCATTGTTAATCACACTTGTTCTTGGAGGTTGACATTCCACAGGCTTCTACAATTTGGTGTCTCCATTACCCAGGTGTGATTGTTCATATTTTATTACCTTAATCCTTTATGGGTTTAGGTGTGCATACTGTCTCTTGATCAGTGTGTTTATGTTTTTGTTTGTGTTTTCATCCTTTGATTTTCAGAGGGGGTGTTTATCCTTAGTGGGATTCTAAGGAGGTGTTTTCATCTCTTTGATTTGTTCGAGGAGGTGTTCATCCCTAGTGTGATTCTAGGGAGGTGTTCATCCTTTGTGTGTTGGTTGCAAATGAGGTGTTAATCCCTAGTAGGATTCTAGGGAGGTGTTCATCCTTAATGGGTTTCTAAGGAGGTGATTGTCTTTTTAATTAGTTTACTCTGTACTGGTTCCTCTGCTCAGTTGATTGTAATTTGTAAAATAAATTTTAAAGATAGTGAATTGGGGTCACTCTTGTGTTAGAGGTGACTGGGAACTGGATGTAGGGTTGGCTATACCCGAACAAGTATAAATTACTGTGTGCTCTTCTTTTCACTTTATGACTCTTGGCTTTTGTTTTCCCTGCATCTTCACGCTTGAATCTTTCCCTATACCTTGTTGATTATATCGCTTCCACTTTATCTGTATTTTATCTGATAATTAAAATTGAATTAACAAATTATTGGACATCTTAAATAAATTTTTAATTTGGAATCTAATTTAATTTGTGCATTTAGATGCCATTTGTCTAACATTACTACAGAAAACCAACCCTACCAGATATACAATTTGAAGAATGAAATTTAGAAAGTCCATTTGCCTTTAATGGAATGGGAGTAACCAAATGGAACATAGATGAATTAAATTATTATCAATTATTAAGAAAAACCAATGAAATGACCATGGGCACCTCATCCTATAGGGCTAAAAACTCAGAAGAACAAACAATACAATTATTAATCCTAGGATTTACCGGATCTCTAAAAGCATGGTGAGAAAATTACCTATCCGCAGATCAAAGAAGATTTATTTTAACAGCAGTAAAGCAAGAAGGAAATACACAAATACCACTAATGGTAGAAACATTAATAATATCAATTATCCATAGCTTCATGGGCGATTCCAATACCTTTGAAGAAAAAACTAGTACCTTGCTACATAATCTAAGATGTCCCACTCTAGGAGACTTCTGATGGTATGTAGATAATTTCATAATCATGGTAATGACTAGAACAATTGCAAAGAAACATTTTGGAAAGAAAGATTTATTGCTGGATTACCCCTAGTATTTACAATAAAAGTACGGGAAAAGTTATCCCAAAAATATCCCGAACCGTTGTAAGATATAACATATGGAAAAATAATTTCAACTATTAAAAACACTGCCTTAGAAATATGTAATAATCTAAAGTTAGAAAAACAGATTAAAAGACAACAAGAAAGTGGTACAAAAGAATTAAGAGATTTCTGCATTCAATACGGATATGAAAAATTAGACCCTCCTTCTAGAAAAAATAAGCAAAAACAAATAATCAAAAGAAAATTTCCTCAGAATAATACCAGGAAAATCTCTAGAAACTTTAAAAGTAAAATAAGATCAAAACCACTTATAAATAATAATCAAACTAATCCTAAGAAAGGAATAATTTGCTATAAATGTGGAAGATACGGGCATATGAAAAAAGACTGTCAAGTCTGAGAAAAGATACAAAACCTAAACATGAGTGAAGAAGTAAAAGACCAAATAGAAAAAATATTATTATATGAATCAGAAGAAAATATAAATAATTTAATAGAAACCAGTAGTAGTGAAAATAAAAATACTACTAACTCTAGTGAAAATGAGATCGAAGAAATTTGTGATTGTATATTTAATATTAATGTTTTAACCACTCGAAACCAGAATAGCCTTAAAAATGGTAGATAAACTTCCTAACGAAAAAGATAAGTTAGAATATCTAAATAAATTAAAAACTCTAATACTAAACGAAAAGGACATGGAAACTTCATCAACAGAAGTAAGTGGTTATGATTTTTCAAAAATATTAAAAAAAGCAATAAATAAAGAAAAACCAGTAAATTTGCAAGATTTACAAAAAGAAATAGGTCTTTTAAAAGAAGAAATAAAAGAGATTAAAACTCAATTAATAAATTTAAAAATAAAAAATGAAAACCAAGAAGAAAAAATGGATATTATAAATAATAAATCCATCCTAAATGATGTGGTAAATTCTAAAAAAGTTAATCAATTAAAAATTTTACAAAAAAATGGCATGTAAAAGCTACATTAAAGATTGGAAATAATTTTCACAAATAATGTACAACTTTGGTAGACTCTGGAGCTAATATAAATTGTATACGAGAAGGACTAATACCTACAAAATACTATGAAAAAACTCTACAAACTCTAAGAAATGCTAATTCTAAAAAATTGAAGGTAAAATATAAATTGTCAAACGCCATTATATGCAACAAAGGAACATGTTTTAAAAATACTTTTGTACTAACCCCTGATATTAGTGAATAAATGATTTTAGGAACCTCATTCCTAATGTTAATATACCCTTTTGAAGTATCCGGAAATGGAATAAAACATAAAAATATCCTATTCGAATTTATTAAACCAATAAAAAATAAATAAATACAATTAGTTACAGAAGTAAATGAGGAAAACTTTATATTAAAAATAGAAGCCAAGACCAACCATATAAAATATTTAAAACAAGAAATTAAATATAAAATAATCGGAGAACAATTAAAAAATCTTGAAATTATAACAACTTTTAGAAAAATTGAAGAAGAAATCATAAAAGTATGTGCCGAAGTCCCAACAACTTTTTGGAATAGAAACACTTTTGAAATAGAATTACCCTACGAAGAAGGATTTTCGGAAAAGAATATTCCGATCAAAGCAAGACCTGTACAATTAAATAAAGAAATATTAGAATATTGTAGAAAATAAATAAAATCTTTCTTAGACAAAAAACTTATTAGACCTAGCAAATCCCCATGGAGTTGTGCTGCCTTTTATGTGTAGAATGCCTCTGAAATAGAAAGGGGAGAACCAAGAATGGTAATAAATTATAAACCTTTAAATAAAGTCTTAAAATGGATCAGGTATCCCCTACCTAATAAAACTGCATTAATAAGTAGAATTTATAATGCCACTATATTTTCCAAATTTGATTTGAAAAGTGGATATTATCAAATCAAATTAAAAGAACAAGATAAATACAAAACTGCCTTCATAGTACCATTCAGGAAATATGAGTGGAACATAATGCCTATGGGCTTAAAAAATGCACCTTCTGAATTTCAAAAAATAATGAATGACATATTAAACCCCTACTCAAAATTCGCCATTGTCTATATTGATGATGTATTAATATTTTCATAATCAATCGAACAACATAAAAACAATTAAGAATATTTAAAAATAGTATAAAGGCAAATGGAATGGTAATATCACAAAGGAAATTAAAACTAGCCCAGACACAAATATGATTTTTAGACCATGAAATAAGTCGAGGAACTATAACCCCCATTAAAAGAAGTATTGAATTTTCAAAAAAATTCCCTAATGAAATAAAAGATAAACTTCAATTACAAAGATTTCTAGGGTGCCTAAACTATGTATCAGAGCTTATAACTAACATCAAAACATTATGTAAACTCATCTTTAATAGACTAAGAAAAAACCCCAAACCATGGACTTCAGATATGACCAAAATAGTAATGGAGGTTAAAGGATTAGTTAAGTCCTTACCATGTCTAGGAATACCACACCCAGAAGCCAAGATAATCATAGAAACAAATGCCTCTAATTTAGGATACGGGGGTATACTAAAACAAAAGTTAGAAAATAACCCTAAACAAATAATAATATATCACTTGGGAATATGGAATGATGCTCAAAAGAATTACAATACTATTAAAAAGGATGTTTTAACTATAGTTTTAAATATAAAAAAATTTCAACATGATTTAATAAACAATTTTTTTATTAAGAATTGATTGTAAATCTGCAAAAGAAGTTTTGGAAAAAGTCATAAAAAATATAGTTTCTAAACAAATATTTGCAAGATGACAAAGTCTATTATTCCGTTTTGAATTTGAAATATAATTTATTAAAGGAAAATAAAATTTGATACCTAATTTTCTAACAAGAGAATTTTTACAGGGCCACACCCATGACAACCCCCTCTTAAAGCCCAGCTTCGGCTGAAAAAAGTAAAATAGAAAAAGACCCAAAGTCCTCTTCCCTGTCCTTAGATGACTTTGCCCTGTAGACCCCAAATCTTGCCCGACCTCAAAATAAGAGTAGAAGACCTACTATTCAAAGATGGACGAAGCCTAAAAAGCCACTAGGAGAGACTATTAAGCCCCATGTTAGAGTAGGAAGGATTTTATGTACAAAAATAAGAATTTTCGCCTTTAGGATTTGAGACCACTGTCTCGCTTTTCGGGACCGCCGTCTCGCTGAATGGCAAAGTCGAGACCGCCGTCTTATTTGGCGAGATGGCTGTCTCGCCACTTGCCAATGGCGAGACCCCCTTTCCGATTGGCGAGAAGGCCTTCTCGCCACTTGGCAAATCGAGACCGTCGTCTCGCCATTGATTCAAGGTGAGACCGCCATCCCGAATGGCGAGACCGTCGTCTTGACCTGACAAGTGCGAATCCCTATAAATAGTGAGCACTCCCCCTTTATTACACAAAAAAACCCAATTCAAAAAGAAATTTCATCCACAAAAGAAAAAGGAAAAGCCATCATAGATCTATCCAAAATCCCCTTATCAAAAGAAGAAAAGGCCCAATTGAAACAGAAAATGCTTGAAGTATTATCCTCATTGGGCTCAGATGAAGAAGAAGAAGAAGAAGAAAATGAAGCCATCATCAATTTACAAGACGCCCAATATCCTTATGAAGATTGTTGTTGCCGTCAAAAGAGGAAGTCGGAGCGACGCGATGGTTTTGTTTGACTCGTGTTTTTTAAAGTGTTGTTCAACGCCTTTAGGTTGTCCGATAACCGGGTTGGATCTAAGGGTGAGGTTTTCAAAAGGGTTCGAGGAGTCGCCACCAATGTTTTTATCAAAAACACTGGAAAAGGAAAAAGAAGGCAGTGGTTTTTAAAGAAAAACCCACTTTGGTCATTATAACTAGAGTTAGGTAAGGGAATTAGTTACGTGTAGGGAAGGTATTAGCTTCCCTATGACGCCCCTTTCGGGTTCCCTATGATGGACATTTTTTATAAAGAAACAAGAACTTTGAAATTACCCTTTTACCCTTATTTATTCATTGCAAAAATTAAGTTATTGACTATGTCGCCGCCGTCAGAAGAGGCAGTCGAAGCGACGCGATGGTTTTGATTGACTCAAGTTTTTTAAAAGAAATGGTTCAACGCCTTTAGGCTGTCCGATAACCGGGCTGGACCTAAAGGCGAGGTTTTCGAAAATGTTCGAGGAGTCGCCATCAGTGTTTTAACCTTAAACACTGAAAAAGGTAAAAAAGAAGAAGGCAGTGGTTTTAGAAAAAAAGAAAAAACCAACTTTGGCTATTACAACCAGAGTCGGGTAAGGGAGTTACTTACGTGTGGGGAAGGTGTTAGCACCCCACAACGCCCCTTTCGGGTTCCCTATGATGGACTAGTTTAGAAAAATAAATACTTAAAAAATTATGCTTTTACCCTATTATTCTATCTACTTGCAGAATTTAAATGTCTACATGGCTCTATTATCTAATGCATACAAAGAAAGCGATAAAGAAAGCAATAAAAGATAAGAGATATGAAAGAGAACCTCCGAAGCAAACTTTTATAAATCTCGAACTTGAGGACGCTTTTTGGCAGTCCCCGCACTCTACAAAGTCACTCCTCCATTGAACAAAAAATAAGAGTATCACCCTACCGAGGGCCGGACGTCTCAAAAGGAGACTTCCTTAACCGATTTCTTCCTTAAACGGAAATCGGAAAGCTCACTCGAACTCTAGAATAATGCTCAGAGTCACTCTAAAGTGCCAAAAGGCTTCCTAGACAGTGTAGGAGTGGAGAGGTGTGTGGAAAAGTGAGAAATGAGGGCCTATTTATAGGGAACCGTACCAGGAAAAGGTGGACGACCATCTGGACTTAGTGGACGGCCATCCATGGCAAAAAGTGGCCATGGACAGCCGTCCATGTAGTGTGGACGGCCGTCCATGACCAAAAGTTGCCATGGATGGCCGTCCAAGCTAAATGGACGACCGTCCATAGCCTTAAAGTTGGCATGGACGACCGTCTGACTATCCTGGACGACCATCTGCTGTCTCCAGCGGATTTCCCGATTTTTATTGCCTCTAAAAACCTTTCCTATCTAAAATGGAACCTAGAAAAAGCTACTAGGGACTTAACAAAGTCTTGACCATCTTCGAAACGGGTTATCTTCGGCTTTATTAGGGAGTTGGGCAAGATTTCGGGTCTACAGACTACATGACCCTAAATTACTAATGCACAAAGATAATATCTAAAAAGCAATAAAATAGAGAAATAGGTGTTGAAGAACCTTCAAAGAAAGCTTTTATAAGATGTTCTTGAAAAGGGAACTTTTTGGAAAACCTCACGCTCTACAATGATGTTCACTCTTTTCTCGCAACACTCTAGAACGCTTTCTAAGAACTCTAAGAAACTCTACAAATGCTTCAGAGGGGTCCTAGGAGAGTATTTTGCGAAGAGTATAGTAGGGAAAGTTGATGAATTGTGTGAAAAGAGTGAGAAAGTCCCCCCTTTTATAGGAATTTGCACCTGTCAGGTCGGGACTGCCGTCTCGCCTTCGGCAAGTGGTTATTGATATTATGAAACAAAAATCAACAAAAGAAGAGTAAAAAAAGAAGATTATTGATATTATGAAACAAAAATCAATAAAAGAAGAATTACAAAGGAAGATTAATCAAATTATGAGAAAATTAGAGGAAGCAGATCTTCACAAAGCCACCTTCTAAATAATATCTTAGTAAGCATCAAGGCTTATTTGGCCCTTCACCCAACAAATGCTTGGGTCCCACACTTCATAATAGATCATCCAAGTAAGCAGTTGGACATATCTGGTCCTTCACCCAAAAGATGATTGGGTCCTACCCAGTTGAAAAACAAATCACTTGTAATTATTTCATTTTGTCTTTAGCCCTGGCCGCCGAAAGTAAGGCGTGTCAAGTTGTAATTGTGTCGGCCACCAAAAGTAAGGTGTGCCAGTTGTAAGATCAAATAGAGAATAGTTGATAACTTTGTCTACAAAAGGGTTTATTGAAGTAGAAAGAGGTACAAATATCTAGAGCCTTAAACTCTATCTCCCTTAGTCAACTCCTTCATAGCCTAAGTTCCCAACCTTCCCTTATCCTCGAATATCTTGAATTTATTGTAATCTTTCTTTGAATATTTTGTAATAATACTCATTCATAACTCTGTAACAGAACATTCCCCATGGTGTGATGAAGGAAGTTTTTTCTCTATCTTCTACTGCCAATTTGATCTGATTATACCCTGCATATCTGTCCATGAAAGAATAGAGAGTGTTCGTGGCAATGTGATCTACCAACGTATCGATATGTGGTAAGGGAAAGTCATCTTTTGGATTCAGATCCCTGTAATCCACGCATACTCGCCAACCATTTAGGGTATTTGGACACAATAAAAAAGTTAGCATCCAGTTGTTTCTGTACTTCCTCCTTAATCTTCAAGGACCAGTCGGGTTTCATCCTTATGAGTTTTTGCTTTATTGGCCGAAAACCCTCTTTCAAAGGTAATTTATGCTCCACTATGCTTGCTTCAAGTCCAGGCATGTCATGGTAAGACCAAGCGAATACGTCCATGTCGCCGCCATCCCTTTCCGACGTCCTGGGGACGTCTCGAAACGTTTATGCGAGCGGTCGCGAAAGATGATTTAGACTTGCGTATTTGTTTTAAAATATGTTCATTGCTTCAACATTGAAAAAGCAAGGTTTTCGAAAAGGGGTTCTTATGGAGTCGCCACCAATATTTTGACCATAAACATTGGAAAAGGATGAAAAGGCATTGATTTTAATAAAAACCAGACTTGGCCATTATAACCAGAGTTAGGTAAGGGAGTTAGTTACGTGTGGGGAAGGTGTTAGCACCCCACAACGCCCCTTTCGGGTTCCCTATGACAGATTAATTCATTTAAGTAAAGACTACGAGAAATTACGCGATTACCCTATAATATTAAATGGCTATCTACATGATTTTATTCTATATTGCATGCATAAAATGATGAATAAAGCTAAATAAAACAATAAAAGAGGCAAAATAGCTATCTACATGATTTTATTCTACATGGCATAAATAAAGCTAAATAAAACAATAAATAAAGCAATAAAAGAGAAGAGAATTGAAAAGAACCTCCGTAGCAAGCTTGATATTGAGAATCTCGAACTGTGAGGATGCGTTTTGGCAACCCCTCTCTCTACACAGACTCTCCTCACCAATACAAGATCGACTCCACTAAAAATTTAAAGAGGAATCGAATGCCGGAATATAATTCCTTAACCGATTGTTACCTATTTAAGGCAATCAGAAAGATCATTCAAGAGAAAGAAAGAAATAGACAAGTGCTCTGAGTTTTAGAAAGTGTTTCAGAGCTCTCTGGAGTGTCTGGGGTGTGAAAAAGTGACAAATGAGCCTCCTATTTATAGTTTTCGCAGCAGGCGCACTTCGGGACCACCGTCTGGACTGGGACGGCCGTCTGGACTGGGACGGCCGTCCCAAATGGCAAAATTACACAGACTGGGACCCCCTGGGGACCCGGGACGGCCGTCCCACTTGAACTGGGACTTGGGACGGCCGTCCCAACTTCGGGACGCGCGTCCCAACTGGCTGGGATAGATTGGGACGGCCGTCCCAACTTTGGGACGGCCGTCTCGACTGTTCTGGCCAGTTTCACGCGTTTCGGGACTCCGGGAAGCTTTCCTTGTCTGTTTTGGACGTCAGTTGATGCCGATATGTGTCCGTTGAAGCTTTATCTTCGTGTAGGAAGTCTCCTTTGTGTGGATGATTGAACTCCGTCTTATTATGAGAGGTCTTCTTTAGTCTTTATCGTGCATATAAGCGAATTCCATGTTGTTGCGGGAGGTTTCCTCAATTTTTGGGAAACCAGATGAACTCCATCTTCGGGCGAAGTTCCTCTATCTTTTATTTTGAGAGGCCGGGCAAAATTAGGGGTCTACAGTCCACGTATTCTTTCAACAAGTGTATTAACCCTTCCTTGATGTCACTACCAATTTGGGTATCGATATTTACTTCCTTCTTATCGTTTTCTTGTCTCAAATTGATGGCCTCCGTTTCTTCTTGATAGGGCTGTATGGAGCGATCTTCTATTTCCAGCAGTCTCTGAATGTCCAGGGAGATGGTCCCCTGCTCACTATCAGATTCGACCCATTCGCCTTTGGCTTCCGGATCCCACAGAGATTCATCAATCACAGACATGATCGTTTTAAGGGTTTTGTTTTAGGTATAGATTTTATTATTCAGTTATTTTGAAAGAATAATAAAAAGAGGGAAAAGAATAAAAATGAATATGAATGGAAAATGCCTCATGTATTAATAGAAAGGAATATGTACAAAATGCCCTTTTAATCAGTGATCTCACGACCACGGGCTGGGACCACAAGAAGTACAAAGAAAGCTTTTTTTTTTTTAAAAGAACCCTAACAGCTGGTCCTCCCTATCCAACCCTATCCTTCTGGTTGCAACAAAGGCTTGACTTCTATGCTGGGGGCAGGAGCATCAAAGGTGACCCACCTGACGTCTATTAACTCTTGGACCTTGTATTTTAAGGCCCGACAGTTTTCCACTGAGTGCTCGGGAGCACCTGAGTGGTAAGCGCATTTTTCGTTGGGTTTATACCACTCAGGGTAAGGTGGGTCCACCTTTCTTGGAGGGAAATAAGCTAGGAGCTTGGCCTCCACTAGCTTAGGCAGTAAACTCCCATATAAGGTTAGAATGGGAGTGAACTTCCTTTCTTGCCTCTGGGATTGCCTAGCTGGCTTCGCAGGAGAAGAAGGAGTGGTGAGGCTGATGCCGTTGATGTTTCCCTCCTTCTTCTTGCCCAGAGACTTCTTGAATGATGCGTTGGAGGAGGAAGGTCGCGCTATCCTTCCACTCTTTAATCCTTGCTCCACCCTCTCGCCTATGGTGACCACGTCTACAAAGAGGGTTGACGTGTTCCTTATCATTTTGTCGTAATAGGGTCCAGTCAACGAGTTGATGAACATAGACATGGTCTCCTTATTGGATAGCAGAGGCTCCACTTGGGAGGCCATTTCCCTCTATCGTTAGGCATACGCCTTAAAGGATTTGTCGCCTCTTTTGTTCAGTGTTTGGAGATCTGACCTATTGGGGGTCAGATCGATGTTGTACTTATAGTGACGAAGAAAGGCATCTGCCATCTGCTTTTAGTTTTGGACTTGTCCCCTCTCCAGCTGTATATACCAATTCAGAGCTGAATCGGACAGGCTCTCCTAAAAGTAGTGTATCAGGAGTTCTTCGTTGTCGGCGTGGGGAGCCATCTTGCTACAGTACATAGTAAGATGACTCCTGGGGCAAGTCATTCCCATGTACTTTGGGAAGTCTTGGACCTTGAACTTTGGAGAGAAATAGATGTTCTTAACAAGGCACATATCAGCCGCCTCCTTCACGTCAAAGTTATGCCCCTCCATGGCCCTAAGTCTCTCTTCCAGAGCGGAGATTTGTTGCTTGGAGACTTCAAGGGGCTGGATGAGCACCGCCCTTGCTTCAGACTGCATGGGGGCCTTCTGCTCATAGAAGAACTCCTCTTCTTCTTCCTCCTCATGGCAAGAAGTGCGGTCGCCATGAGTCTCACCCTTGTTGAGGTTTTGTTGGCGCATTAACTCCATCATTTGTGCCATTTGTTCTCTTAAGGAGTTGACCTCAGCATTGAGTTTACGGTTCTGCTCCTCTAGCTATTCCATTGCTTTGGCTTTTTGCGCACCGGTTCGGACCACAGGAAGACTAGCCACTTTCTAGGATGCAAAAGTGAATTTTATTATTTTAAATGAATGATTGGTGTGGGATAGATATGCCTTAAGACAATGACTTTAGTATCATCCTAAAACATACGCTTCACGGAGCACCATACCCACTTTGGTATAATGGTTCCTTCCCCATCATAGATTTGACAAGTGTAACGAAGGTCACCATATACCTTAGCACACTTGTCCCTTCCTTGCAGAAGATTACAAACGCACTTGGGTCTCTTTCGCCTTTGTCTTAGGGATATCTAATGCCCCCTAGCATGAATGGGTTTATGCATGCACTAGTACAAAAATGACCTTTTATGATAAAAGAGACAGAAAATGTTCAAAGTAAGATAATTTTTTATTGGGATGTCGGATTTGGACGCATAACATATCAAAACGAAGAGGAAAAAGTGAAGAACAGGGACAAATACCCAAAGGGGATTTGTCCCAACAATTTTCCCAAAAAATGCTCCTAAGATTCATTAAGACCCATTTTTCACTAGTGATGAGAGATTTATTAAGATGATGCATATGCATACTTTCCTTATGCATTTATTTTCTCTCATGGTTTTATCACTTATGAGATGATGCGGGTATGAATGATTGACTTTGTCAAAAATCTAGAATGTAGACTATCCGAGATAAAGTCGGTTTATTGCAAAAAAATTTGTTTTATAATCCCTTATCTCTGCTATCGGTCCATGTGGCTACTTAGCTTACAAAGAACCTAAAACCAGGCTAGCTAAAATGTAGACTGTCCGAGATAAAGTTGGTTTATTGCAAAAAACTTTTGTTTTATAATCCCTTATCTCTTCTATCGGTCCACGTGGCTACTTAGCTTACAAAGAACCTAAAACCAGGCTAGCTAAAATGTAGACTATCCGAGATAAGGGTGTTTATTATGAAAGAATTTTGAGATTTTTTTTTCTTTTTTTATTTTTGCTGTTGTATGATTATGCTATGCAACAAACAAATGCACAAACAATTCACTCATCCACAAATAGAGTGACGTCATTTCATTACGAGGTAGGGTTTTCCTGCAGAAAAGTGCACTGGCAAAGGTAGGTTCTAATTGTTCTCACCAAGGCCAGGTCCCCAAGGTGCCCCCATTATAAGGACCCTTCAATCTCTCAGTCTTTGAACCATGCATGGCAAAAAGGCCTTGTTGGCGTTCTTAGACCAAGAGAAGAAGGTTATCACCTTGAGTGGTGGTTTCCGACAACGACCTGCTGGCACTAAGGCCATTACCATGGTCGACCGTACCTGCCACCCACTCCCTATGTGTATTCACTCTTACTCCCGGGTATAGAGGGACTATTGTGTGCAAGGGTTTGTGTACAGTTTATTTCAAACAATTGCAGAAAATAAGAATACAACAGTTATTAAAGCTATGGAATAAATCATGTTATAAAAGCAAGGAAGGCTAAAAACATAATTTCAAGTTTTTATTTATTAGATTAGTCCATCACTAAATGGGATCAACTCTCTAGCTTCCCCAGTGAAGTCGCCATCTATCGCCAACGTCAAAAGAGGCGGTCGGAGTGACGCAATGGTTTTGTGTGACTCGCGTTTTTTAAAGATGGTCAACATTCTTAAGATATCCGATAACCAAACTGATCTTAAGAATGAGGTTTTTGAAAAGAGGTTCTATGAAGTCACCACCAGTGTCTTAACCTTAAACACTGAAAAAGGTAAAAAGGATTTGGTTTTAGAAAAAAACCAACTTTTGTCATTACAACCAGAGTCGGGTAAAGGAGTTTTTTACGTGTGGGGAAGGTGTTAGCACCCCACATGCCCCTTTCGGGTTCCCTATGATGGACTAGTTTATAAAATAAATACTTAAAGAAAGTATGCTTTTACCCTATTATTTTATCTACTTGCAAAATTTAAATTACTACATGACCATAATATCTAATGCATACAAGATAAGAAATTAAAGAAAGTAGTAAAAGAGAGAACAGGGAAGAAACCTTCAAAGCAAGCTTTTATATTAACGTTTCAAAGTTGAGGATGCTTTTTGGTTATCCCCTCGCTCTACAACCCTGCTCACTCCTCTACCGAATGAAAAGCTCTAGCTACAGAGTGTCTGATAAGAGCACTCGAACTTGAAAAAATGCTCAAAGTTGACCGAGAGATTCTAGGGGAGGTAGGAGAGTATATGGGAATAAAGACTGTGTGATTGTGTGTTAAGAGGGGGGGAGAGAGGGCCTATTTATAGAATTTCGAGCCAGTCAGGCCGGGACGACCATTTGGACCCCTATCAGGCGAGACGGCCGTATCGCCAAATGAGATGGCCGTCTCACCATCTATGAATGGCGAGATGGTCGTCTGGCCAAACGAGACGACCATCTCGCCCATCAAAGGAACATCCTGAGGCATCAAACCTGATGAGGGTTCGTACTCATCAACCAAGGGGTCAACTACCTTATCAAAGGAGCATCTTGAGGTTTCCCACTTGTCAGCTACGGGGTCAACTACCGCATCAAAGGAGCATCCTGGGATTTCCTACTTGTCAGCCACGGGGCTAGCTACCGCATCAAAGGAGCATCTCAAGTCTACAACAACCAAATGGGGGTTCATACTCATTGGCCACGGGGTCAGCTACCGCATCGAAGGAGCATCTTGGAGGTTCACATTCATTGTCTGGAGGGTCAGCTATTGCACCAAAGGAGTATCCGAAGGACGACCTGACAAGAGGGTTAACTCCTTCACCCACCATCCGATCTTATAGTGCATTCGCCAGCAGCCGGTCTGGCAGGTGAAGGGGGGGTAGTTGTAGACCACAAATCTTGCCCGTTCAAATAGTAACTCTCAGAAATCCTCCATTTCGAAGATGATTAAAGCTCCATTAGGTCCCTAGTAGCATTCACTAGGCTCCATTTAAGAATAAGAGAAATTTTTGAGAAACTAAAAAATTATAAAATCAGAAAAACTTATGACGACCGTCCCACTTATTATTTAGGTTGGGACGACCGTCCCACTTTCCCAGACGGTTGTCCCACCTTCATTTAACCTTGGGACGCCCATCCCATTTTTTCAGACGGTCGTCCCACCTTTTTTTTAGCCCGGGAAGACCGTCCCACCTAACAAATGCCCAGACGGCCGTCCCAGCCTGCCTTACACAAATTCCTATAAATAGGGGCTCATTCTCACCATTTTCCACACACTCTAACACTCTTCTCTCAACCTAGAAGGCATTCTAAGACCTCTAGGCGACTCTAAGCATTATTTTGGAGTCTGAGTGATCTTTTACACACTCAAAAGTTGAAGTTTTCTTTTCCTTTGGAGGGAGGAGCATCTTTATAGAGTGAGGGGGTTTCCAAAAAGCATCCTCAAGTTTCAAGATTTTATAAAAGCTCGCTTCGGAGGTTCTTTTCTCTATTCTCTCTTTTATCACTTTCCTATACTGCTTTCCTTTGTGTGCATTAGATATTAGAGCCATGTAGATAGTTATTTAAATACTGCAATGATTAAATAGGGTAGAGGCATAATCTCTAGGATCTTTATTTTACGAATTAATTTATCATAGGGAACCTGAACGGGGTGTTGTGGGGTGTTAACACCTTCCCCACACGTAACTAACTCTCTTACCCAACTCTGGTTATAATGGGCAAAGTTGGTTTTCTTAAAACCAATGCCTTCTTTTTCTTTCCTTTTTCGATGTTTATGGTCAAAACATCGGTGGCGAATCCTTAGAACCCTTTTGCGAAAACCTCGCTTTCAGGGATAGTGCGGTTATCGGACATCCTGAAAGCGATGATCAACTTACTTTTATAAATATGTGAGTTTAGTCATCGTATCACGATAGTTCTCTTCCCTCTTGAAGACCCCTAAAAATGCCACGAGGCGTCTTTTCTGGGAGAGAGAGGGAACAACAGCGACAGAAGGCGACTTCGCTAGGGAAGCCTAGAGATTTGATTCCATTAAGTGATGGATTGATTTGATAAATAGTAGATTTGAAATTATGCTTTTACCCTTGCTTGTTTGCATACCATGCTTTACTGTATGGCTTTAATAACTGTTGTATGATTATTTTCTGTAATTGATTGAAATTAAAACTGTACACAAACCCTTACACACAACAATCCCTCTATACCCGGGGGCATGAGTGGAAAACCTTAGGGAGTGGGTAGCAAGTACGACCGACCGTGGTAATGGCCTTAGTGCTAGCAGGTCATTGTCGAAAACCACCACTCAAGGTGATAACCTTCTTCTCTTGGTGTAAGAACGTCGACAAGATTTTTTCCATGCATGGTTCCAAGACTGGGAGATTGAGGGATCCCTATAATGGGGGCACCTTGGGGACCTGGCCTTGGTGAGAATAGTTAGAACCACCTTGACTATGCACCTTTCTGCAGGAAACTCCTACCTCGTGATTAAAACATCATCACTCTGTTCGTGGATGAGTGAATTGTTTGTGCATATGTTTGTTGCATTTGTTTGTTGCATTAACATGAAAAATAATCATACAACAGCTAAAATAATATGAATGCTTAAAACAAAAATAGATATAAACTTTTTTTTAAATAAATAACTTTATCTCGAATAGTCTTCATTTAAGCTAGCCTGGTTTCAGGTTCTTTGTAAGCTAAGTAGCCACATTGACTTATAGAAGAGATAAAGGGGTTATGAAACAAGTAATAAAAATAGAGAAAATAGGACTACTTTTAGGGTGTTAAACATCAAATCGATAAACATCTTGTCACCGCCATCCATTTCGATGTCTCGGGATGTTATGAAGAACGTTATCCCTCCTTGCCCCATTAGGCACGAGAAAATGGACGTTTATGTTAGCGGTTGCGATAAGATGGTTTAGACTTGCGTTTTGTAAAAAAATGATCATCGCTTTCAAGATGCTCATCAACTAAACTAATCTTTAAGAAAAGCGAGGTTTTCGTAAAAAAGGGTTCTATGGAGTCGCCACCAATATTTTTACCATAAACATTGGAAAAGGGTAAAAAAGGCATTGATTTTAAGAAAAACCAAACTTGGCAATTATAATCGGAGTCGGATAAGGGAGTTAGTTACGCGTGGGAAAGGTATTAGCACCCCAACGACGCCCCTTCCGGGTTCCCTATGACAGATTAATTTATAAAATAAAGATTATAAGAGATTACGCTATTACCCTATTTTATTAATCGGTATTAAGATGGTTATCTACATGATCCTATTTCTATTGCACATAGGAAAGCAATAAATAAAGCAATAAAAGGGAAGAGTGATGAAAAGAACCTCTAAAGCAAGCTTTATTACAAATCTTTAACTCTAAGGATGCTTTTTGGCAGTCCTTCCGCACTACAAGCGCTCTTCTCTCCAAAATACAAAGAAAAACTCTTAAACTATGAGTGTATCAGAGAGTAGAGAGAGGTAGGAGTGAGTACCTATGACTCTGGTGCGTTCTGGTGTGTCCAAAAGCTGCAAATGAGGTCCTTATTTATACTTTCGTAGTGTCAGGATGTCGGGACAGTCGTCCTAGCTTCTGACAGGTGGGACGGTCGTCTGGAATGTTGGGACAGTCGTCCCAAAGTGTAAAAATGGTTGGGTCGACTGTCCCAAGGTGCAAAACATCTGGGACGTGCGTCTGTCTTTTGGGACGCGCGTCTCAGGGTAGAAAATTCACTTGGGATGGGCATCTGGAATGTGGGACGGTCATCCCAAGTGTTTCTTCAAATTTTCACTTTTTATTTCTTCAGAAAAACTCTCCTTTCCTTAAACAGAAGCCGGTTGATGCTGCTAGGTGCCCAACAGAGCTTTACCCATCTTCAGAATGGAAGTCTTCTGATTTTTATTATGAAGTCAGGCAAGATTTGGGATCTACAGCTGCCCCCCTTCACCTGACTAACTGGTTGTTGGCTCAATATGCCTACGAGACCAGTTGACAGGTGAAGGAGTTAGCCCTCTTGCCCGTTCGTCCTTCGGGTACTCCTTTGCTATAGTCGCTGATCATCCAGACGATGACTGGTTTGATAGGTATGAACCCTTACCTGGTTTTTGAGTCGATGAGCCCCTTTTGTAAGACCCTCGCCGTTGATAAGTCCCCTTCTGTAAGACTTGACGAGTACAAAACCCCGTCTGGTTTTAAAGCCAACGAGCCTCCATTTGTAAGACTTTTCCAGTTTGAGGAATTGCCTTTTATAAGACCCTCGCTATTGATAAGTCTCCTTCTGTAAGACTTGACAAGTACGAACCTCGTCTGGTTGTTGAACCCCCTTTTGTAAGGTTCTGCTGGTTGAGAAGTCCTCTTTTGTAAAACTTGACGAGTATTGTCGCCGCTGTCAAAAGAAGCGATCGGAGCAACGCGATGGTTTCGTTCAACTCACATTTTTTAAAGAAATGGTTCAACGCCTTTAGGTTGTCTGATAACCGGGCTGAACCTAAAAGTGAGGTTTTCGAAAGGTTCGAGGAGTCGCCACCAATGTTTTTACCAGAAACATTGGAAAAGGAAAAAAAAGAAGGCAGTGGTTTTTAAGAAAAACCAACTTTGGTCATTACAACCAGAGTTAGGTAAGGGAGTTAGTTACGTGTAGGGAAGGTATTAGCTTCCTTACAACGCCCCTTTCGGGTTCTCTATGATGGACCATTTTTATAAAGAAATAATAACTCTAAATTACGCTTTTACCCTTATTTATTTATTGTGGAAATTAAATTATTGACTACATGACCCTAAATGATTAATACACAACAATACTATCTAAAAAGCAATAAAGTAGAGAAGGGAGTATATAGGAACCTTCGAAGCAAGCTTTTATAGTGAATTCTTTGAAAGAGGGTGCTTTTTGGCAATCCCCACGCTTTACAATGATGATCGCTCTTCCTCGCAATACTATAGAATGCTTTCTAAGAACTCTAAGAAACTTTGGAAACGCTTCAGAGGGGTCCTAGGAGAGTAATTTGAAAAGAGTGAAAAAGTCCCCCCCCCCCTTTTATAGGAATTCACACCTGTCAGGTCGGGACCACTGTCTCACCTGACAAGGTCAGGACTGTTGAACATTCAAGGACTTGATGTTGCACTTGATGGACATGAAGATTGTTGATTTTGATGATGATTCAAGAACTCAAAGACTTAGAGTGTTGAAGACTTGTTTTGTATTGTAATAACTCTGTTTCAATTAGATTGAGTCTGTAATATTAGTGTTTAAGATAGCCGGTACATAGTCTGCACCTTAGAAGCTTCAAAAAGCTCAAATTTATCATCCAGGTTCGGCTTTAATCGATTAAATAGGGAAATAATCGATTAAAATAGTGAGAAAAACCATTTTCTGTATCTGCTCACTGGTTTAATCGATTAAACCACCTGTTAATCGATTAACAGGCGATTTAATCGATTAACAGCCCTTTTAATCGATTAAAATAGAGAGTTTCAGGGTTCTATTGATTTTGGCTCTGTAATAATCGATTAACTCTTGATTTAATCGATTATTTCAGTTAGATTTCGAATTTTAACTTCAAATCAACCCTATTTTCAAAAACCCTATTTCCAAGAACCCTAATTCCAAAATTCCCAATTCCCAAACCCTAATTTCTCTACTTAAGCTTCTCTATGGCATTCAGAAAAGTAGAACAACCTTTTTCATACAAAAGTTAAGTGTTGTAGTGCCAGAGAACTATTTGTTGCAAGAAAAAGGGGCTTTTGGAACCTGGTGTGGGCTAGAAGCGATAAGAATCACTAAGTGGAGTTCTTAGTGGATTGTGTGTTGTGCCGTCTCTAGGGAAAGTTGTTCTTCATCTCTTGTGGATTTCAAGAGAGGTGTTTTCTTATCTTTATCTTTTCAATTGTAATTTGCTTGTAACAACTTGATTATAGTGACAGCGTTAATCCTCTGTTTGAGTGATTAGCAACTGGACGTAGGGTCTTTTGATCCGAACCAGTATAAATTTCCTGTGTAAGATTCTCTTCTCTTCTCTATTTACATTTACACAGTTTTTAATCGGTAAAATTTGGGGAAAATTTTGAAAACCTAATTTTTATTAAGAAACCAATTCACCCCCCTCTTGGTTTTTGTCCGACCACGCGAACATTCTGCTGCGCGATTCTAACAAGGACTGCAAAAGAAAACAGAAAAACACAATTTGACGTTAGGGCTAGAAATATAATTTCATCTGCTCTAACCCTTGACGAGTTTTACAGAATTTCTGTGTGTAAAAGTTCTCAAGAAATGTGGGAAATGGTAAGAGTGACCCACGAAGGTACCGACGACGTCAAAAGAGCAAGGAAAAATTCTCTAATCCAAGAATACGAGATGTTCCGGATGCAACAAGGCGAAACGATATTTGACGTTCAAAAACGTTTCACTCATATTGTGAATCATCTCACCGGATTAGGTAAAATTTTTTACGTTGATGAATTAAATGTTAAAATCTTAAAATCTGTGGATAGGAAATGACAACCTAAGGTGACGACCATCTCGGAGTCACAAAACCTATCCACAATGTCTATGGCGGCGCTCTTTGGAAAGCTTAGAGAGCATGAGCTTGATCTTGGTAGGCTAAATGATGAAGAAGGACAATTTCAAAAGAAAAATCTAGCCTTCAAAACCGAAATCTTCAAAGGTAAAAATAAAAGGGAAGAAGAAGACTCAAACGATGAAGAAGAAGAGTTGAGTCTTATGATAAAGAAGTTTACCAAATTCATGAAAGCCAAAGGAAGACATCCCTTCAAAGGTAAAGGAAAGGTAAGGGAAAATTCTTCTGTAAATATAAAATGCTATGGTTGTGGTGAAGCAGGACATGTAAAGACCGAATGTCCAAATAAGAAGAATGATGAATTCAAAGGCAAAAAGGTTTTCAAGAAGAAAGCCTATATTGCTTGGGACAACAGTGACTCAAGCTCGGAATCAAGTGACTCGGAAGTAGAAGCAAATATTTGCTTAATGGCAAATGACAACATTTCTTCCGATTTTGAGGTAAGTGATTCCGACACATCTTCTAGTGATGAGGAGAATAACTATGATGAATTGCAAAATGCTTATAATGAATTGTTTAGTGCTTTTAAGAATTTGAAAAATGAATATAAAGTTGTAAAGAAGAATCTAAGTAGATCCGAAAAGGAAATTGACTCATTAAAAATGAAAATTGCATGTTTAGAAGAAAAAGAGTTATTAAATACGAAAATTGTATGTTTAGATGAGGATAATGATAAGAACATGGCATGTGCAAATTGTAAAGAGCATGAATATGATATAGATATTCTTAACCATTTGTTAGACAAAGCCGAAAATGAAATAGATGATCTTAAGAGGCATGAAATGGTGTTTGCTCAAAATAATGTAAATCATCAAGTTCCTTTGAAAAAGCCTAAAAGGAAAAATAAAAGAGTATGGGTAGAAAAAGGAACTAGAGCATCTATGATTAGAAATGCATCATTTTCAAATACTACATCTAAAGCATGTTTTTATTGCATGAAACAAGGTCACACGTCAAATAGATGTAAAATTAAACATTTTGGTGTACCTAAAGGTAAATACATTTGGGTTCCTATAGTTAAATAATTTGTTATGTCTCTAATTCCAAGGACCCAAAAGTTATGGGGACCTAAGTTTACTATATTCTTTTTTTGAGGAAACTTCCAAATCAAAGAAGTCTATGTGGTATCTTGATAGCGGATGCTCAAAACGTATGACCGGAGATAAATCTAAATTTGTGAGTTTCAAAGCTAAGGAACAAGGATATGTAACTTATGGGGACAACAACAAAGGGAAGATCCTTGGAATTGGAAACATAGGTGGTGCAAACACTTTGGAGATCAAGGATGTGCTACTTGTTGATGGACTTAAGCATAATCTCCTTAGTATAAGTCAATTATGTGACAAAGGCTTTAAGGTATTATTTGAAAGTCAATTTTGCACCATTCACTTGATAGATTCCGAAAATATAGAATTAAAAGGTATTAGGCATAACAACATATATTTGATTGATTTGGATTGTTTACATGATTCTAGCATAACATGTTTAGTTGCTAAGGAAGAGAACCCTTGGTTATGGCATAAAGGGCTGCTCATATAATATGCATCATTTGAATAAATTGATATCAAAAGACTTAGTTATTGGTTTGCCTAAGTTAAAATTTGAAAAAGATAGGTTATGTGATGCATGTCAAAAAGGTAAACAAGTAAAATCATCATTTAAATCAAAGAATGTTGTTTCCACTTCAAAACCCCTAGAATTATTACATTTAGATTTATTTGGACCTTCTAGGATAAAAAGCTTTGGTGGAAATTATTATGGACTTGTGATTGTTGATGATTATTCTAGATATACATGGACATTTTTCTTAACTACGAAAAGTGAAGCTTTTAAGGTCTTTAGAAAATTTGCAAAAAAAATTCAAAATGAAAAATACTTAAGAATTAAAGTTTTAAGAAGTGACCATGGTGGTGAGTTTCAAAATGAAAAGTTTGAAAATTATTGTGAAGAAAATGGAATATTACATAACTTTTCTGCTCCTAGGACTCCCCAACAAAATGGTGTAGTTGAAAGGAAAAATAGGTCATTAGAGGAACTTGCTAGAACTATGCTAAATGAATCTAATGTTCCTAAGTATTTTTGGGCTGATGCGATTAGTACTGCATGTTATGTTTTAAATAGAATGCTCATTAGGTCAATTATTAAATCTACTCCATATGAATTGTTTAATGGTAGAAAACCTAATGTTGCTCATTTGAAAATTTTTGGATGTAAGTGCTTTGTGTTGAATAATGGAAAAGATAACTTAGGAAAATTTGACTCTAAAGCCGATGAGGGCATTTTCTTAGGTTATTCATTAACTAGTAAGGCTTACAGGGTGTTTAATAGAAGAACTTTGAATATTGAAGAATCTATTCATGCTACTTTTGATGAGATTGTAGATCTTGGGGGAAATCCTCTTGAGTCAAATAAAGAACTTGCAGGTGATGATGAATATATAAGAAAGGCTCTTGATGAATTATACTTGGAAGAAAATGAGCCTTCTCAAACACCTGAGTTAGCAAAAGAATGGCAATCACCAAGAGGACTCTCAATGGACAATATCATAGGTGATATTTCAAAAGGGGTAAGAACTAGAAACATGTCTAACTTTTGTATGTCTGTAGCTTTTGTGTCTCAGATAGAACCCAAAAATGTGGAGGAAGCACTTAAAGATGAACAATGGTGCATAGCAATGCAAGAAGAACTTAACCAATTTGAAAGGAATCAAGTCTGGGAATTAATCCCAAGGGAAGAATCACATCAAGTTATTGGAACCAAATGGGTGTTTATAAATAAGCTTGATGAAGATGGAAATATAACAAAGAATAAAGCCAGCCTTGTTGCCAAAGACTATTGTCAGGAGGAAGGTATAGACTATGATGAAACTTATGCTCCTGTTGCCAGGTTAGAGGCTATACGCCTACTTCTTGCTTATGCATCTTTGATGAAATTTAAATTATATCAAATGGATGTTAAGAGTGCATTTTTAAATAGTTTTATTAAAGAAGAAGTTTATGTGGAGCAACCCCCTGGATTTGAAGATTTTAGTTTTCCTAATCATGTTTTTAAATTAAAGAAAGCATTATATGGGTTGAAACAAGCTCCTAGATCTTGGTATGAAAGGCTAAGTAGTTTCCTTACTTCAAATGATTTTTCTAGAGGAAAAATTGATTCTACACTGTTTATAAAGAAAGTTAAAGAACATATCTTATTGGTCCAGGTATATGTTGATGATATTATTTTTGGATCAACTGATAATTCGTTATGTGTAGAATTTGCTAAGATAATGCAGGGAGAGTTTGAAATGTCTATGATGGGAGAATTGACGTTCTTCCTTGGACTACAAATCAAGCAACTTAAAGATGGCATTTTCATCTCTCAAACCAAATACTGCAAAGAGATCCTTAAAAAGTTTGGAATGGACACCTCTAAGGAAGCTAACACACCCATGGGAACTTCATGCTATCTAGACAAGGATGAATCAGGTTTGGAAGTTAATCAATCTATGTATAGAGGTATGATAGGTTCACTGTTATACTTAACTGCAAGTAGACCTGATATTATGCATTATGTCTGTGTGTGTGCTAGATTTCAGGCTTGTCCAAAAGAATCTCATCTAATTGCAGTAAAACATATTCTAAAATATTTAAAAGGAACTAGTGGTTTTGGTTTATGGTATCCATTTGATGCGTGCACTAGTCTAATAGGATATTCTGATGATTATGGTGGATGCAAAATTGATAGGAAAAGTACTAGTGGGACATGTCATTTGTTAGGTTCATCCTTAGTATCTTGGCATTCTAAGAAACAAGCTTGTGTTGCTTTATCTACCACTGAAGCTGAATATATTGCAGCTGGTAGTTGTTGTGCTCAAATTCTGTGGATGAAACAACAGTTAGAAGATTATAGTATATCTTTAAATGACATACCTTTGATGTGTGATAATACGAGTGCAATTAATCTTACTAAAAATCCAGTAATGCACTTTGGGACTAAGCACATAGAAATTAGGCATCACTTTTTGAGAGATCATATCAGCAAAGGGAACTGTAAAATAGAATACGTTGATACAAAACATCAATTAGCAGATATTTTTACTAAGCCTCTACCCAAAGATAGATTTTATGATCTTAGAAGAGACTTAGGGATATTAGAAATAGTTTAAATTCTGCTTATTGAGACAGTTTTTGGATGATTGTAACGTTAAAATTCATTATACAGGATGTTCATAGTTTATCATGTGTTAAAACCTCAAAAATATGATGTACTCTCTGGAATAATCGATTAATTGGAGTTATAATCGATTATTTGCATCCAAAACACTCAAAATAGGGCATTCCTCTCTGGATTAATTGATTAATTTGATAATTAATCGATTAAATACAGAATTAATCGATTATCTGCTAAATTTAATCGATTAAATGACTCTAGCACTGGTTTAATCAATTAATCTGAGTTTTAATCGATTAAACCTGGCAAGTTTGGCCTCCTAGCCTGCCAACGGATCTCTTGACCTATATTCACTTCCATATGACCGTTAGACATGCTTGATTATAAATAGGGGCCTCCATTTCACTTCTACTCACTACTATCTCTTGAAATCAAGCTTTCTTGCCTTATTCTAGCAATCTTGCCCTCTTCTCAATACATTTAGCATTCTAAATCTAATTGTTATTCCTCAAATCTTTCAATGGCCTCATCTTCTCGTGCTAAGATCCCTACTAGGAGAAGATCTGCACCCTCATCTCGTCCCCGTCCTAATTCTGTAGAAGGATGGATTTCTGATGTAGACGGCCAACAAGAATTTCTGACCTACTGGAAGGAACGTGCTATTATTTCTCCTAAGTTCCTTATTGGTGAGCAGTTCATCAATAGGGGATTCAACTTTCCCAACCTTCTTGAAATTCAAGGAGTTCTTCCCTTCATCCAAATGCAAGGTACGTATTATCCTGACCTTGTTAGGGTATTTTACTCTAGATTTAAATTTAGAGATCAAATTGCTACCTCTAGAGTAAAAGGCGTCACAATTATTCTTGACGATGATATTTGGGAGAACGTTTCCCACTTTCCAATTAGAGAAGATGCTATTAACATTTATGGTGAGTTAGATGATTTTGACAGGTTCTTAGCTTATCGTTCTTTTCTGCGAAATCCCTCCATGGAGATTGGGCATTTCCTTCTTGCTGGACCTTTAAAGAAGGAGGAACACATGATTTTATATCTACTTGTCTGGATTCTCTGTCCCCGGGCTACAAATCATGCTCAATGTTCTTCAATTGATCTTAGGATTATTCATGCCATAATGAATAATGAGCCTTTAGATTGGGGCGTTCTTGTCACCATGACTATGTTAAAAGCCAAACGTCATCCCACCTTCAAAATTCCATATGCTCTCCTTGTCTCTCGCATTCTTGAATATAAGGGAGTCAATGTTGAAGGTGAACAAACAGTAAGAACAAATAACTTGAATCGCATGCTTGACAGCACATTGATCCAACTACAAATGGTGCGTGTCAATGACATTTATGTTCACAAGGATGACGTTCCAAATCAAGGTGATGACAATGAAGATTCTGATGAAGATATGCCTCCTGCTGCTGAGTTTCCCTCTGATAAACTCCAAAGTGTTGGAACTTCCTCTACTCATCATGAAACCCGACAATCCATGGAAGACATGTTATCCGACATGAATCGGAGAATGCGATCTTTCTTCACTCTTTCTGGAGTACGGCATGAGGAAATAATTCGCCGTATATCTGATGTAGATGATAAAGTGTGCCGTTTAGAAAATAGATTTGATGCACACTTTCATAGTGATGATAGTGAAGAATTTTAAAATTTGTAATTTTTCTCTTATATTGTAATGAATGCTTTTATTTGAAATAAAATGTGATATTCTGTTGTTGCTATGTTTGAGGGGGAGTTTTCTCTAAGTTATGCATATTTTGAGGGGGAGCTCTTATGTTTGTCATAGAAGAATTATTTTTTGATTCTAATCAAAATAGGGGGAGAAATATTTAAAGCCTAATGTTATTGTTTTTAAATATTATCTTGTATGTTTAATGTGTTTGTTAGTATGACAGACAAAACAGGTTATTACAAGGCTTTAAAAGATAATTTTGATCATCATAAAAAAGGGAGAGATTGTTGAACATTCAAGGACTTGATGTTGCACTTGATGGACATGAAGATTGTTGATTTTGATGATGATTCAAGAACTCAAAGACTTAGAGTGTTGAAGACTTGTTTTGTATTGTAATAACTCTGTTTCAATTAGATTGAGTCTGTAATATTAGTGTTTAAGATAGCCGGTACATAGTCTGCACCTTAGAAGCTTCAAAAAGCTCAAATTTATCATCCAGGCTCGGCTTTAATCGATTAAATAGGGAAATAATCGATTAAAACAGTGAGAAAAACCATTTTCTGTATCTGCTCACTGGTTTAATCGATTAAACCACCTGTTAATTGATTAACAGGCGATTTAATCGATTAACAACCCTTTTAATCGATTAAAACAGAGAGTTTCAGGGTTCTGTTGATTTTGGCTCTGTAATAATCGATTAACTCTTGATTTAATCAATTATTTCAGTCAGATTTCGAATTTTAACTTCAAATCAACCCTATTTTCGAAAACCCTATTTCCAAGAACCCTAATTCCGAAATTCCCAATTCTCAAACCCTAATTTCTCTACTTAAGCTTCTCTATGGCACTCAAAAAAGTAGAACAACTTTTTTCATACAAAAGTTAAGTGCTCTAGTGCCAGAGAACTGTTTGTTGTAAGAAAAAGGGGCTTTTGGAACCTGGTGTGGGCTAGAAGCGATAAGAATCACTAAGTGGAGTTCTTAGTGGATTGTGTGTTGTGCCGTCTCTAGGGAAAGTTGTTCTTCATCTCTTGTGGATTTCAAGAGAGGTGTTTTCTTATCTTTATCTTTTCAATTGTAATTTTCTTGTAACAACTTGATTATAGTGACAGCGTTAATCCTCTGTTTGAGTGATTAGCAACTGGACGTAGGGTCTTTTGATCCGAACCAGTATAAATTTCCTGTGTAAGATTCTCTTCTCTTCTCTATTTACATTTACACAGTTTTAATCGGTAAAATTTGGGGAAAATTTTGAAAACCTAATTTTTATTAAGAAACCAATTCACCCCCCCTCTTGGTTTTTGTCCGACCACGCGAACATTCCGCTGCGCGATTCTAACAAGGACCACCGTCTCGCCAAACGAGACAGCGGTCTCAACGCTCTGAGTGGAATTTCTTATTTTTGCTATACAAAAATCCTTCCTATTCTAAATGGGGCCTATTAATCAATCCTAGGGACCTGTTAGGCCTTTCCCATCTTCGAACGAAAGTCTTCTGCTCTTTATTTTGAGGTCGGGCAAGATTTGGGGTCTATAGCTTCCCCCCCTTCACCTGACTAGCCAACTATTGGCTCAATGTGCCAAAAAGATCAGCTGGAAGGTGAAGGAGTTAACCCTCTTGCCCAATCGTCCTTCGGATGCTCCTTCTTGCGGTAGCCGACCCTCCAGATGATAAATGGTAGAATTTTAGGATGCTCCTCCTTACGGCAGCCGACCCCTCGGTTGATGAGTATGAACCCCCATCCGGTTGCTTGTAGCTTTGGGATGCTCCTTCTTACGCTAGCCGACCCCTCAACTGACAAGTAGTAGAAACCTCAAGATGCTCCTTCTTGCGGTAGCCGATCCCTCGGTTGATGAGTATGAACCCCCATCTGGTTGCTGCAGTCCACTTTGTAGGACTGGTCGTGGTGGCGGCTTACTACTCTAGCTCATGCACCGTGATTTTGCCTGTGTGCAGGTCTTTGTCTTCGGGACCTTCCTTGTCCCGAAGTGGTGGTGGCGGCTTACTGCTCTAGCTCATGCACCAATTCTTGTGAGGAGTGTTTCTGCTTGATATTCTATTTTTTGACTTTTCTAGTAAAGTCTTCTGGTGTGCCGAGGATTCTTTGATTTTTGGCTTTTCCTGATAGCCATCTAGCTTGTTGATTGCTGTGGATTCTTTGTTTTGATTTTTTGTAGTTGTCATCCAACTTTGCTGGTTGTCGGGGATTTTTGGTCTTCTTCCAGCTGACTGAATTTTGGGGATTTTGTTGATTTTTGGGCAACGCCTTTGAGCAGGCGAGCATTTTGCTTGTTTGCCTTTTTCCTCTTTGTTGGGAGAATGGTGGCTAATGTTTTTGGATTAATCTCGCCTTTTTCCGTGATTTATTCCTTTTCCTCGCAATTATAGATTTTGGCTTTTTCGGGATAGCGCGTAAGCCTTTTTACTTTTTAGTCTCTTTTTATTACGCTGACTTTTTCTTTTTCTGAAGAGAATAAAGGCAAACAACTTTACCAAAAGATTTTATTTATATATATCATGAAATTTGTACAATGATTATATATACAATGATGTTCCTAAGGCAGCGACGGGCTCGACTGCGAGGCTGAAGATGACTCAGGAGGAGGAAACTGCCAGAGCATGTGTCCCTGAAACTCTTCCTGGCTTCGGATCATGCCGAGCACATGCTGGCCGATCGTATCCAGGCTCTGAATCACTCCCTCCTACCTCTGGCTAATGGTCTCCAACCACGTCTCAAAGACGTCCTACCTTAGGGACATCTGGTCTAACTGCTGGCGAATGTCATCGATGTGACGGTGAACGCCAGGAAAGTCATCCTTGTACTACTGCTACTGCTGCTGCTCAAACTCCGGGGCCATCGGGATCTCCTGCGACGCATCCAGATCCTGGATGTCTAGGGTATTGGCGAGCGTAGGGTGGAGGGCCATCTGGGACCCTTGCTTGATGAGCATGCCCATGCTGACGAGCATGGACCCACTAATAAGCTCAAGTCGCAGGATGGAGGGAATGTCCTCCCCATTGGCTCATCCCCATCTCTTGGCCAGCGGGGTGATGAGGGGAGCCATGAGGATGACTCCAACGAGGCAACTCCCGAAGTCCTTCATGTAGACCCCAAAATCTTGTCCGGCCTTAAAATAAAGAGCAGAAGACTTCCGATTCGAAGATGGGTAAGCCCTAAAAGGTCCCTAGGATAGATCAATAGGTCCCATATTAGAATAGGAAAGATTTTTGTATAGGAAAAATAAGAAATTCCACCTAAAGGGTTGAGATCACCGTCTCGTTTGGCGAGACTGCTGTCTCGCGGTCGGTTAAGGGCGAGACCGCCATCTTGTTTGGTGAGACTGCCATCTCGTTTGGCGAGACGATCGTCTTGTTTGGCGAGACCGTCGTCCCATTTGGCAAGATGGCGGTCCCGACCTTGTCAGGCGAAATGGCAGTCCCGACCTGATAGGCGCAAATTTCTATAAGAGGGGGGGACGTCCTCACCCTTTTCACAACACAGAGCAACTTTCCCTTCTACACTTTCTTCAAATTATTCTCCTAGGATCCCTCCAAAGCATTTTCAGAGTTTCTTAGTGTTCTTAGTAAGCGTCTTATAGTGTTGCGAGAAAGAGCGATCATCACTGTAGAGCGTGGAGGTTTCCAAAAAGCACCTTTCTTTTCAAATAACATTAATACAAAGTTTGCTTCGAAGGTTCCTACATTTTCTATCTCCTTTTACTGCTTTCTTATTACATCTATCTGTGCATTAGCTGTTAGGCCCATGTAGTCAACACTTTAAATTTCGCAAATGAATAAATAAGGGTAAAAGTGTAATTTGAAAGTTCTTTATTTATAAAATGAACAGTCCATCATAGGGAACCCGAAAGGGGCGTCGTAGGGAAGCTAATACCTTCCCTACATGTAACTAACTCCCTTACCCAACTCTGGTTATAATGGCCAAAGTTGGTTTTTCTAAACCAATGCCTTCTTTTTCTTCCTTTTCCAATGTTTCTGGATAAAACATTGGTGGCAACTGCAGAACCCTTTTCCAAAAACCTCACCTTTAGGTCCAGCCCAATTATCGGACAACCTAAAGGCGTTGTAGCATGTCGCCGCCATCAAAAGAGGCGGTCAGAGCGACACAATGGTTTCAGACTTCGACTCGCGTTTTAAAGTGATGTTACAACGCCTTTAGGTTGTCCGATAACGGGGCTAGACCTAAAGGCGAGGTTTTCGAAAATGGGTTCTGGAGTCAGCACCAATGTTTTATCCAAAAACATTGGAAAAGGAAAAGAAAGAAGGCGTTGGCTTTGAAAAACCAACTTTGGCCATTATAACAAGAGTTGGGTAAGGGAGTTAGTTACGTGTAGGAAAGGTATTAGCTTCCCTATAAAGCCCCTTTCAGGTTCCCTATGATGGGCCATTTATTTTATAAATGAACTTTTAAAATGACGCTTTTACCCTTTATTTATTTTCGGAATTGAAGGTATCAACTACATGGCCCTAACAACTAATGCACGAATAAATGTAAATAAAAAGTGGTAAAAGAGAGGGAGAAAGTGTGGAAACCTTCGAAACATGCTTTCATAATTAAAATTATTGAAGTAGGATGCTTTTTGGCAATCCTTCACTCTACAACGTTGGTCACTCTTCCTCGCAATGCTACACAATAACCTCTAAGAAAGCTAAGAAACTCTGGAAATGCTTCGGAGGGATCCTAGGAGAAGAAGTTCAAAGAATTACAGAAGGGAAAATTGAAGAAGTGTGTGAAAAGGAGGGGAGCGCACCCTCCTTTTATAGGGATTCATGCCTGCCAGGTCGAGATGACCATCTCGCCAAGTGGGATGACCATCTTGCCCTTGGTAAATGGTGAGAAGGCCGTCTCACCAAATAAGACGGCGGTCTCGTCCTAGCGAGTGGCAAGACGACCATCTCACCAAACGGGACGGCGGTCTCGCCATTGGCGAGTGGCGAGACGGCCATCTCGCCAAACGAGACGGTGGTCTCGCCCTTTGCCGATGGCGAGACGGCGGTCTCAGCCTTACAGGTGGAATTCCTTATTTTTTTCTGTACAAAAACCTTCCTACTCTAATATGGGGCCTATTAGTCTATATTAGGGACCTTTTAGGCCTTGCCCATCTTCAAATTGGAGGTCTTCTGCTCTTTATTTTTGAGGACAGGTAAGATTTTGGGTCTATAGCTGCCCCCCCTTCACCTGACTAGCCGACTGTTGGTCTGTTATGCCAAAAATCGGCTGGAGGGTGAAGGAGTTAATCTCTTGCCTGGCTGTCCTTCAGATGCTCCATCTTGCGGTAGCCAACCCTCTAGACAAAAAATGTGTGTGTGAGCCTCTGGGATGCTCCTTCATGCGGTAGCCGACCCCTTTGATTGACACATGGTAGAACCTCAGGATGATCCTTCTTGCGGTAGCCGACCCCTTGGTTGATGAGTATGAATCCCCATCTGGTTGCTTGTAGCCTTGGGATGCTCCTTTTTACAGTAGCCGACCCCTTAGCTGGCAAGTGGTAGAACCTCGGGATGCTCCTTCTGGCGGTAGCCGACCCCTTGGTTGATGAGTATGAACCCCCATCCGGTTGGTTGTGTTTACAGTCCACCATTGTAGGACTGGATGAGTATAAACCCCTCATCTAGCTAGTATGGTCCACGTCGTAGGACCGGCTGCGACTTACTGCTCTAGCTCATGTGCAAATTATGTGCAAGTTGATGGGTATGAACCTCCCATTTGGCTAGTGCAGTCCACTTCGTAGGACTGGTGGTGGCGGCTTACTGCTCTAGCTCATGCGCCGGTGGTGAGAAATGCTCTCTTATTTTGATGAATGTTTTTGATTTTTTTCGGTAAAAGTCGTCCGGTGTGCTGGGGATTCTTTTGGTTCTTCCGATAGTTATCCAGCTCGTCATTTACTGGGGATTCTTGGTTAATGTGGTCGTCTTTGAGTGGGCAGATGCTTCATCAGAAGTGAAGACTTTTGGTTTTAGGAGCACACTTTTCCATGTTGGTGCACTTTTTCCTTACTTTAGGGATTTCAATCCTCTTGTTGATTATATGCCTCCATATTCCCAGACTAATTGTTAGAATAATATAGTAAGGGTCAAGAGAAGTGAAGTAAGAGGATAATTTCAATGGCTTGTGTTTTAGACGGTTGATTTTTATTTAGAAAGGTTTTGTAAGAATGGTTGGCTAAGGTTGGTCTGAGTGTTTAAGCTGATGTTTAAACAAACATTTTTCTTTGAGGATTTACATCTTACCCTATTTCCATTGCTTTCTATGGTTGATTGATTTCCCCAAACCACCCTTCGGGTTTTCAGACTAGGATATTGTGTTTTGGTCCTATTTTTTATCTAGGTTCCTTTTTTTCTTGTTTTGGGAATCCTAGCAAACCTTATTTTGTAACCCTAACTTTTGCCTAGGCTACCCTTTATTTTTGTTTGGGTTTCCTAGCGGGTTGACCCTAATTTCTGCGTAGCCCCCTTAGTGGGTTTCCTACCGAGTACTTTGCCCTTTCTTTTTTGGCCTTCGACTTCCATGGGCTTTTTCTCTCTTTTATTTATTTTTGCACAATATTGGCGAAACACGGTTTTATTTATGATGAAGTAAAACCTTATTCTGTGTTTCTAATCAATCAGCTCGATTATTATGGTGATGGCGTGTTTTGATTATTTGGATGCACTTTTGTTCTTCTTCTTTTTTCGTTTGCTTAAACATGGTTATTATGAGGTCTAGACATGAAATGGCAAATAGAGAAGCGAATGGTAAGAAATGTATTCTTTATTAATTAGTAAGGGAATATGTGCCCAAAAGATGCCCGAGGGTTGCGCCAGCCTCGGGGGGATAATCTCTAACAATCACTAGGTTTACATCCCTTAAGAAAGGAAAAAGGACTCCTAATGACTAGGGTTGCTTTAACGTTTGTATCCCTCCACTTCGGAAAATCTGCTTGAGTGTGCGGAGGAGAGACTTCCCTTTTCTTCTTTATGCTCAGCCCTTCATAGGGTTATATCCTAGGCCATACTTTAGAGGGTTATCTTTGAATTCTGGGGGTTCTCTTATCCCTTGGAAGTCTGCCCCCAGTCCTTGGCCAGGATGGTAACCATGCTTCATCATCATGCGGGCTACCTTCGTATTATTGGGATGTCTACATTGGCAATTTCAAGCGCTTGAAAAGATGTTTCAAGGGCCTCTTCAGCCGCATCCACATAAGGTTGGGTAGACGGTCCACTAATCAGGATATCATCTTCTGCTTGGACCGTGACTAGTTTGTCATCTACTATAAACTTGACTTTCTTGTGGAGCGTTGAAGGTACTGCCTTAGCGTCATGAATCCAAGGTCTGCCGAGGAGACAACTATATGCTGGAGTAATGTCCATTATGTGAAAATCAATGTTGAAGAGAGTTGGTCTGACTTGGATTGGCAGATTGATATCCCACACCACTTCTCGTTTAGATCCGTCAAAGGCTCAAACGATAGTGCTACTTGGGCACAAGCGGGTCCCTTGAATAGTCAACTTGTTAATTGTGCACTTGGGCATCACGTTCAAGGATGACCCGTTATCCACAAGAACTTTAGTGATGAGATACTCCTTGCATTTGATAGAAATATGCAAGGGCTTGTTGTGGCTCGACCCCTCTAGGGGGAGTTCTTCATCTGTGAAGGTGAGGTGATCGCTAGCCGTAATGTGACCGACGATCCTCTCAACTTTTTCCTGGGATATGGTATGAGGGACGTGCGCTTCACTCAGAACCTTCATCAAGGAATTTCTATGTGGTTCCAAACTCATCATTAGAGATAACATAGTTATCTTTGCAGGTGTATGATTGAGTTGGTCGATAATGGAATACTCGCTTTGCCTTATGAACTGGAGTAATTCATCGGTCTCCTCCTTGGATTCTTTATTTTCTTTTTCTTCGGTCTGTTTATTTTTCCTTTTATTCTTAGGGGCGTATTCTTGTAACTCCTTGGGGGAGTATATCCTTCCACTTCTGGTCATGCCTCCAATGCCGCCTATGTTGGAGATATCCTCCTTTATTGGTGAAGATTCCCCATACCTCCACGGTACAACTTTATTTGATTCATAGGGGAAAGGACGAGGCACAAATAGTCGCACAGGAGTCCTTGCCCCCTCTTCTTTATTGACCATGAGAACCAACGGCCGAGGCTTATTATCCTTTTGTGGTGAATCGACCATTGGGGAGAGCTTGATTATGAGCGACTTTCTCTCCATCCTTCTGATTGTAAGATGTATCAGTTAATCCTTCCTTTTTATTATCTTATTTATTAAAAGTGAAGGAGGGGAATTCAAATATGCAAATGGATGTAATGCATGCAAGTAGATAATTGTTGAATAAAGAAATTTTATTTATTTGTAGAAAGTGTACATTCCCCTATTCCATGCTACGAAGCACTTTTTGACAGAAACAGAAAAGCCTAAAGAAACCACAGACGGGTCCTGATATCTATGTAATTCTCTTTCTGCTTGTCGGACGTGACGAGCAAGTGCTTCGGTCTATTTTTGGACCGCCTGACTCATATCTTCGTTGTACTTTTGAGCCTCTTTGATCTTCGCCTCATAATGAATGACCAAGGCTTGTAACTTATCGAGTTTCGCAAGGGCTCGGTCTCTTTCTCGTAGCCCCTGGCCATACTGAGCTAATCCATCTCTCTCTTTGCAGCGCAGCTCAGTAAGGCTTTTGTTAAGCCTCTAGGTAGCCTCCCGCTCCTAGCATATTTCAGACTGAGTCCTGACAAGGTCTTGTAGAAACTCCTTGATCGTCTGGGCCTGTTTTGCACATTCGGCCTCAAGGCGTGCTGATTTGGCGGGCGTCCATGATGACTTCATCTACTGTGTCGAGGTGGAAAGGGAAAAATATCGTCCCAAATATGATTAAAGCTAGGGTTTTGTTAATAGAAAACCATTTTGCCCTTTCAGCCAAAGAGGACAGATGGTCTTCTAACATTGAGACTTTCCAACCCTGGACATTCCCTTTTGCTATCAGGGTAGTCTGCCGAGATGGCAATCGGATGATGGCAGCGACTTGTGCTGCAGGAGTATATGCCTTATGGCGGATATGGACCCCGACTGACTTGGGCCATTTTAACATAATCTCATACTCCTCCAAAGTGGGCACCATATTGAACTGCGAGAATTCGAAGTAGTGCAGACTAGAGTTCCAAAAATGAACTAGAATCCTGATGAAAATAGGATCGACATAGATCTTTAGCAGGTCGAGAATCCGTCCGTAGGATTTTTCGAAGTCGAAACGGACCTCTGGTGGCATCAATGCGCATAGCCGTTCTAATTTCTCAGCATGGTATTAGGGAATATCCACTTTCTTCAATTGTCTACTGGCCCCCTCCATTTTCTAAAAACCAAAATGCATGCTATGAATATGATGCTTAACCTAGGCATGCCTGCAAGTGTTTATTTTTCCTACACATTATCATGTTTTATTTCTACATGATGCATGATAATGTTTGGTTTTCGTATTTTTTTCAAAAAGAAAAATAAACTACCTATATGGATGTTTATGAATTTGATGTTTTTGAATAAGATCCCATTTTTATTTTGTTGGGTTTTATTCAACTTTTTATTTATTTATTTTATAACCTTTTATCTCTTCTCTCGGACTGCGTGGCTACTTAGCTTACAAAGAACCTGAAACCAGGCTAGCTAAAAGGTAGACTGTCCGAGATAAAATGGTTTATTGTGAAAGAATAATTTTAACGTCCCTTATCTCTTCTGTCAGACTACATGGCTACTTAGCTTACAAAGAACTTAAAACCAGACTAGCTAAAAGGCAGACTATCCGAGATAAGGGTGCTTATTATGAAAATATTTTTGTGGTTTTTTCTATTTTTATCTGTTGTATGGTTATGTTATGCAATCAAATGCACACACAATTCACTCATCTGCGAACAAGTAGGATGACATTTTAATTACGAGGTAGGTGTATCCTGGAGAAGAGTGCATATTCAGGGTAGTTCTAATTTTCCTCACCAAGGTCAGGCCCCCAAGGTGCCCCCATTATAGGGTCCCCACTCTCCAGCCTTTCGACCATGCATGACACTAAGGCCGTAGTCAGTCTTTGTGCCAAAAGAGGAAGGTTATCACCTTGAGTGGTGGTTACCGATCATACCGGTGGGCTCATGGCCCTCACTACGGCAAACCATACCTGCCACCCACTCCCTATGGATTTCTGACTTGCCCCCGGGTATAGGGGGAACTATTGTGTGCAAATGTTTGTGTACAGTTTTTATTTCAAACAATTGCATAAAATAAACAAATAACAGTTATTAAGGCCAAGCAAATAAAACATGTTATAAAACAAGGTAGGGTAAAAGCAAAATTTTTAAGTTTATTTATTAAACTGACCCATCACTAAATGGGATCAACTCTCTAGGCTTCCATAGTGGAGTCGCCATCTGTTGCCGCCGTCAAAAGAGACGGTCAGACCGATGCATGGTTTCAGACTTCGACTCATGTTTTAAAGTGATGTTACAATACCTTTAGGTTGTCCGATAACCGGGCTGGACCTAAAGGCGAGGTTTTTGAAAATGGGTTCTGGAGTCGCCACCAATGTTTTATCCGGAAACATTGGAAAAGGAAAAGAAAGAAGGCGTTGGTTTTGAAAAACCAACTTTGGCCATTATAACCAAAGTTGGGTAAGGGAGTTAGTTACGTGTAGGGAAGGTATTAGCTTCCTTACGATGCCCCTTTCGAGTTCCCTATGATGGGCCTTTTATTTTATAAATGAACTTTTAAAATGATGCTTTTACTCTTTATTTATTTGTGGAATTTAAGGTATAGACTACATGGCCCTAACAACTAATGCACGGATAAGTGTAAATAAAAAGCAGTAAAAGAGAGGGAGAAAGTGTGGAAACCTTCGAAGCATGCTTTCGTAATTAAAATTCTTGAAGTAGCATGCTTTTTGGCAATCCTTCACTCTACAACGTTGGTCGCTCTTCCTCTCAACGCTACAAAATAACCTCTAAGAAAGCTAAGAAACTCCGGAAATGCTTCGGGGGGATCCTAGGAGAAGAATTTCGAAGAATTACAGAAGGGAAAATTGAAGAAGTGTGTGAAAAGGAGGGGAGTGCGCCCTCCTTTTATAGGGATTTGTGCCTAGCAAGGTCGAGACGACCGTCTCGCCAAGTGGGACAACCATCTCACCCTTAGTAAATGGCGAGAAGGGCGTCTCACCAAACGAGACGGTGATCTCGTCCTGGCGAGTGGCAAGACGACCATCTCACTAAACGAGACAGCGGTCTTGCCATTGGCGAGTGGAGAGACGACCATCTCGCCAAACGAGACGGCGGTCTCACCATTGGCGAGTGGCGAGACGGCCATCTCGCCCTTTGCCGATGGCGAGACGGCGGTCTCGGCCTTCCAGGTGGAATTCCTTATTTTTTCTGTACAAAAAACCTTCCTACTCTAATATGAGGCCTATTAGTATATCCTAGGGACCTTTTAGGCCTTGCCCATCTTTGAATTGGAGGTCTTCTGCTCTTTATTTTTGAGGTCGGGCAAGATTTGGGGTCTAGATAACATCACTTTAAAAAATGCGAGTCGAAGGAAAACCATCACGTCGCTCCGATCGCCTCTTTTGACGGTGGTGACAGATGGCGACTCTACTAGGGAAGCTAGAGAGTTGATCCCATTTGTCGCTGCCGTCAAAACGAGGGCGGTCGGAGCGACGAGATGGTTTTTTTGACTTTCCGTTTTTCGCATTTTTATTGGTGGTTACAACGCCTTTAGGTTGTCTGATATCCGGGCTGAATCTAGAGGCGAGGTTTTCGAAAGGGCGCTCTTGGATTGTCCGATAACTGGGCTAATCCAAGAGCTAGTTTTGGAGGGTTCTATGGAGTCGTCACCGACATTTTTACCGGAAACATCGGAAAAGGATTTAAAAGGCGTTGGTTTTCGAAAAACCAACTTTGGTCATTAGAACCAGAGTTGGGTAAGGGAGTTAGGTACGCGTAAAGGAAGTGTTAGTTCCTTTACGACGCCCCTTTCGGGTTCCCTATGATAGGCTAGCTACTTTGGATGAATAAATAAACCGGAAAATATGCTTTTACCCTTTATTTTGCAGAATTTAAAGTTACGACTACATGACCCTAATCTCTATTGCATAATTGAAATTAAAGCAGTAAAAGTACGGAGAGAGAGAGAGAGTAGAAACCTCCGAAGCAAGATTTTTCTATTAACTTTTGGAAATTAGGGTGCTTTTTGGCAACCCTCCACTCTTGTACAACACTGGAACCTCTCAAAAACGCTATAAAAAACCTCTAAAGACACTCAGAAGCTCCGGAAATGCGTCGGAGGGATTCTAGAGAGAGAAACTAGTGATGTGACTAGAGAGAGAATGAGAAAGGTGTGTGAAATGAGGGGAATGGAGGCCCTATTTATAGGGATTCGCGCCTGTCAGGTCGAGACGGGCCGTCTCGTCTGACAGGGTCGAGACGGCGGTCTCGCCTTGCAGGAACGTCGAGACGGCCATCTCGACAAACGAGATGGCAGTCTCGCCCTTCGCGAGTGGCGAGACGGCGGTCTCGCCATCCGCACAAGGCGAGACGGTGGTCTCGAATTCGAGACGGAGTTCTCGACCTTAAAAGGCGAAATCCTTATTTTTGGGCCAAAAATCTCTCCTATCCTAGTATGGGGCCTAATAGTCTCTCCTAGTGGCTTCTTAGGCTTCGTCCATCTTTGGAAAGGAGGTCTTCTGGTCTTTATTATGAAGCCGGGCAAGATTAGGGGTCTACACCATTTAATGATGGACTAGTTTGATAAATAAAGGACTTAAAAATTTCGATTTTACCCTGCCTTGTTTTATAACATGCTTTAATTGCTTGACTTTAATAACTGTTGTATGTTATTTTATTCAATTGTTTGAAAATACAAATTGTACACAAACCCTTGCACACAACAATTCCCCCTATACCCGGGGGTAAGTGGGATATCCATAGGGAGTGGGTGGCAGGTACGATTTGTCGTAGTGAGGGTCATGAGCCCACCGGTATGGTCAGAAACCACCACTCAAGGTAATAGATAACCTTCCTCTTTTGGCACAAAGATTGACAAGGCCTTAGTGCCATGCATGGTCGAAAGGCTGGAGAGTGGGGACCCTATAATGGGGGCACCTTGGGGGTCTGGCCTTGGTGAGGAAATTTATAACTACCCTAAATATGCACTCTTCTGCAGGAGACCCCTACCTCGTGATTAAAAATGTCGTCCTACTTGTTCGCAGATGAGTGAATTGTGTGTGCATTTGTTTGTTGCATTTGATTGTTGCATAGCATAAACATACAACAGATAAAAATATAAAAACCTCAAAAAAATCTTTTCACAATAAACACCCTTATCTCGGACAGTCTGCCTTTTGACTATCTTGGTTTTAGGTTCTTTGTAAGCTAAGTAGTCACACAGTCCGACATAAGACATAAGGGACGTTAAAAATATTCTTTCACAATAAACCATTTTTATCTCAGATAGTCTGCCTTTTAACTAGCCTGGTTTCAGGTTCTTTGTAAGCTAAGTAGCCACGCAGTCCGACAGAAGAGATAAAAGGTTATAAAAATCAAATAAACCAAATAAATCCAATAAAACAAAAAATGGGCCTTGTTCATAAACATTAAACTCATAAACATCCATATAGTTTATCTTTCTTTGAAAAAATACAAAAAACCAAACACTAACATGCATCATGTAGAAAATAAAACATGATAATGTTTAGGAATAAACACCTGCATGCATGCCTGCATTAACATCATATTCATAACATGCATTTTGGTTTATAGAAAATAGAGGGGACTAGTAGACAGTTGAAGAAAGTGGATATTCTCCGATACTATGTGGAGAAGATAGAGCGGCTCTGCGCCTTGATGCCACCAGAGGTCCGTTCCAACTTTGAAAAATCCTATGGACAGATTCTCGACCTATTGAAGATCTGTGTCGACCCTATTTTCGTCAGGATTTTGGTTCATTTTTGGAACTCCATTCTGCACTACTTTGAGTTTTCGCAGTTTGATATGATGCCCACTTTAGAGGAGTATGAGATTATGTTAAGATGGCCCAAGTCAGCCGGGGTCCATATTAGCCATGAGGCATATACTCCTACAGCACAAGTCGCTGCCATCATCCGATTGCCATCTCGGCAGACTGCCCTGATAGCAAAAGGGAACATATGCAATAATTAGGGTCAACCCGCTAGGAAACCCTAACAACAATAAAGGGTAGCCTAGGCAAAAGTTAGGGTTTCAAAATAAGGTCCGCTAGGATTCCCAAAAACAAGAAAAAAGGAACCTAGACAAAAGTTAGGACCAAAACACGGTATCCTATTTTGAAAACCCAAAGGGCAGTCTGGGAAGTCAATCAGCCATAGAAAGCAATAGAAATGGGCTAAGACGCGAACCCTCAAAGTAAGAGGTTTGTTTAAACATCAGCTTAAACACTCTGACCAACCTTGGCCAACCATTCTTACAAAATCCCTTTTGAATAAAGAATAAAATTCAACCGTCTAAAACACAAGCCTTTGAATAAATTATCCTCTTACTTCTCTTCTCTTTACCCTTAACATAACATTCTGATAATTAGTGGGGGAATATGGAGGCATATAATCAACAAGAGGATTGAAATATTTAGAGGGAGGAAAAAACGCACCGACATGGCAGGACTGCTCCTCAAACCAACAGTTATTCTTCAGTCATATTAAGTCCGGAATGGTACAAACAAGTACAGCCAGAAAATGACATCAAAAGAATCTCGTCTTCAAAAGACACACCAATTAATCCTTCTAAAAAATCAATGAAATAGCATTATAGGACACAAAACATGAAAAAATGCATGCATAGATGTTTTTGAACAAGGTCCTATATTTTCTTAAAAAAAAAAACCTTCAAAAAGCGAGACTGCCGTCTTGTTTAGCGATACCACCGTCTCGCCATTCGCTAAAAGCGAGATCGCCTTCTTGTTTGGCGAGACCGCCATCTCGCCATTTGCTAAAGGCGAGACCTCCTTCTCACTTGGCGAGATGGCCGTCTCGCCACATCGCAATTAGCGAGACTGCCGTCTGGAATATCGAATCCTGAATTTCAAAAATTCCAGACCGCCATCCCAGATCCCAGATGGCGGTCCCGACCAAAAACAAAATTTTCTATATAAAGGGGGCTTTTGGGTCAGTTCAAAGCACTCCATTCTTGCATCTTCATATACATTCTCATACATTTTTTACTGTCTTTGCCCAAAATGCAACAAGGAGAATCTTCAAGGCCTCGAAAGAGAGGTCGGGGGCCCGGTCCGAGTGCTTCTGCACCACAGGCTCCTCCAGATCCTACCCAGCTCACGCTGCAGCACCGGGCGAGGCTGAAACACATCAGAGGCTACTCTTGGCACCCCATGCTGAGATTAGACTACGGTATGCTGGCCGAGTTCGGCTAGGAAGAGGATATGCGGGGATACATCCAGAGCATCGGGTGGGACTTCCTCCAAGCCCTTCTGACACGCATTTACAAGCAAGCCGTGATGGAGTTCCTCGCCTCCATCACGATGATAGACATGCACACGATATTCCCGGGTGTCCCTCCAGCGAGGATGGTCTCGTACTACATGAACGGGACCTACCGGACGATGATGTTAGACGAGTTCAACGTCGCCATAGGCTTCATCCAGCCTGTGGACACCCTAACGCCAGAATATCAGGAAGCCATCTGTGAGCGGCCGGCTGCCCTCACAACCGGTGAGATATGGGAGGATCTCATCGGGTCACAAATTCTACTGGCTCTGATGAAAGGGTCGGCACTCAGCCTTCCTCTCTGCATCTACCACAAGTTGCTAGCAGGGGCGAACCATGCGCAAAAGGAAAGTCAGGGGAAGATCACTCAGCCTGACCTCTTTGTGCTGCACTGCATGCTACATGGACGCCGGTGTAACCCCGACTACTTCCTGAGGGCTCTGAAGGACTTCGGGAGCCACCCCGTCGGAGCCATCCTCATGGGTCCTCTCATCACCCCGCTGATCGAGAGATGGGGGTGCCCCGGCGGGGAGGACATTCCCTCTATCCTCTGACTTGAGTACATCAGCAGGTCCATGCTCGTCAGCATGGGGATGCTTATCAGGCAGGGGTCCCAGGTGGTCCTCCACCCTGCGCTTGCCATGACCCTAGACATCCAGGATCTGAATGCGGCGCAGGAGCTCCCGATCCCCCTAGAGTTCGAGCAACAACAACAGTAGTACGAAGATGATTTTCCTTGTGTCCACTGTCACATGGATGACATTTTCCAGTTGCTAGACCAGATGTCCTTGAGGTAGGACGTCTTCGAGACGCAGCTGGAGATTATCAGCCAGAGGCAGGAGGGAATAATTCAGGGCTTGGACACGATCAGCCAGAATGTGCTCGGCATGATCCGAAGCCAGGAAGAATTCCAGAGACACATGTTCCAACAATTTGCTCCTCCTGAGCCGTCTTTAGCCTCGTAGTCGAGTCGGCCGCTGCCTTAGGAGATATCATTGTATATGTAATCATTGTACAAATTTTATAATAAATAAAATCTTTTGGGTAAAGTTGTTTGTCTTTATTCTCTTCCGAAAAAGAAAAAGCCAGCGTAATAAAAAGAGACTAAAAAGTAAAACAGCTTACGCGCTATCCTGGAAAAAGCCAAAATCCAAAAATTGCAAGAAAAAAGAATAAACCACAAAAAAATGAGATATTAATCCCAAAACATTAGCCATCTTTCTCCCAACAAAGAGAAAAAAGGCAAACAAGCAAATACACCCAACTGCTTAGAGGCGTTACCCAAAATTACCAGAAATCCCTGTAGACCCCAAATCTTGTCCGGTCTCATAATAAAGACCAGAAGACCTCTTGTTCGAAGATGGATGAAGCCTAAGAAGCCATTAGGAGAGACTATTAGGCCCCATATTAGGATAGGAAGGTTTTTATACATTAAATAAGGATTTTCCCCTTCAAGGATCGAGACCGCCGTCTCGCCATTCTTGCAGGTCGAGACCGTCGTCTCGTTTGGTGAGACGGACGTCTCGCCACCTACGAATGGTGATACCCCCCTCTCGTTGGGCGAGACGACCTTCTCGCCATTTTTACAAGGTGAGATGGCTGTCTCGACCTTGTCAGACGAGACGACCGTCTCGACCTAACAGGCGCGAATCCCTATAAATAGCAGCGCTTCCCCCCTCATTTCACACAATTCTTCGACTTTCCCTCTTGCAACCTCTTCAAATTCTCTTCTTAGAACCCCTCCGAAGCATTTCCGGAGTTTCTGAGAGTTTCTTAGAAATTTTATAGCGTTTCCGAGAGTTTTTTCCGACGTTGTAAAGAGTGAAGGGCTGCCAAAACGCACCCTAATTTTCAAGAAATTAATCAAAGAGCTTGCTTCGGAGGTTGCTTCTTTCTCTCCCTCTCTTTATTTTTATGATTAAATTATGTAATAGATATTAGGGCCATGTAGTCGTTACTTTAATTCCGTAAATAAAAGGGTAAAAGCGTCTTTTCACAAAGTTTATTTATTAAATAGTTGGCCTATCATAGGGAACCCGAAAGGGGCGTCGTAAGGGAACTAACACTTCCCTTACACGTAACTAACTCCCTTACCTAAACTCTAGTTTTAACGACCAAAGTTGGTTTTCGAAAACCAATGCCTTTTTACTCCTTTTTTGATGTTTCCGGTAAAAACATCGGTGGCGACTCCATAAGAACCCTTCAAAATTAGTTCTTGGGTTAGCCTGGTTATCGGACAATCCAAGAACACTTTTTCGAAAACCTCGCCCTTAGGTTCAGCCCGGTTATCGGACAACCTAAAGGCATTGTAACCACACCCATAAAAACGCGAAAATTGGAAAGTCAGAACCATCGCGTCGCTCCGACCGCCTCGTTTTGACGGTAGCGACAATCCACGACAACCAGCGAAGGTAGATGATCACTACCAAAAGATCAAAACAAAGAATCCCCGACACACCAGAAGACTTTACCAGAAAAATAAAAAAACATTTGCCAAATCAGCAACACTCCCCATGGAAACGGCGCATGAGCTAGAGCAGTAAGTTGCCACCACCGCTTCGGGATAAGGAAGGTCCCAAGACAAAGACCTGTTAGAATCGCGCAACGAAATGTTTGCATTTACGGACAAAAACCAAGAGGGGGGTGAATTGGTTTCTTAAACAAAAATTAGGGTTTTAAATTTTTTCCCAATTTTCACCAATTAAAATGTTGTGTAAAGTAAATAGATAAGGGATAGAGGATTACACAGTCAATTTATACTGGTTCGGATCAAAAGACCCTACGTCCAGTTGCTAATCACTCAAACAGAGGATTAACGCTGTCACTATAATCACAGTTTACAAACAGTTTACAAATTGAAATGATAAGGTAAAGAAAACACCTCTCTTGAGTCACACAAGAGATGAACACCTCCTTTGAATCCACAAAGGATGAAGAACAACTTTTCCTAGAGACGGCACAACACACAATCCACCAAGAAACCCACTCAGTGATTCTTATTTCTTCTAGCCCACACTAGGTTTTCAAAAGCCTCTTTTTCTTCCCTACAAACAGTTCTCTAGTAGTCACAACTCTTAACTTTTGTATGAAAAAGGTTTGTTCAATTTGCAGAGAGCCCTAGAGAACCTTAAGTAGAGAGAATAGGGTCTGGGAATTGGGGATTTTCGAAACTTGATGAATTGGGAATAGGGTTTTCGAAACTTGGTCCAATTTTGAATTTCAAAACACATAACAGACTCAAATAATCGATTATCTTAAGTGTTAATCAATTATTCCAGAGCCAATATCGCAGAAAAGCAAGACAGGGCCAGATAATCGATTAACAACCCATTTAATCGATTATTTTCTCCAAATAATCGATTATCTGATGATTTAATCGATTAATCCAATGAGCATATACTGAAAATGGTTTTCTTTCTGTAATAATCAATTATCTTGTGATTTAATCGCATATTCTAGTAACTTTTTGATAAAAATAAGTTTTTAGAGCTTTTAAAGAGTGGTCTATATGTTGGCTATCTTCGACTCTAATATTACAAACTCAAAAACATAAAAACATAGTTATTACATAAGATTACAAGTCTTCAAATCTCTAAGTCCTTTATTCTTGAATCATCATCAAAATCTATAGGCTTCATATCCTTGTATGTTCAACATTCATATCATTGTATATTTCAACAATCTCCCCCTTTTTGATGATGATCAAAATTTCCTTTAAAGCCCTTTGTAATAACCTGTTTTATCTGTCACAGCCAACAAAAACATTAAACATACCAGACAACATTTAAAATTAATAAACATAAGAGGCTTTAAATAATTTATCCCTCTATATTGATTATGATAAAGAAAATGAAAGCTCCCCCTCAATAAGTGCATAATATAGAAGATAGCTCCCCCTCAAACAAAGCAAAAATACCATATTTATTCCATAAATAAAATTAATTACAAACAAAGAAAATATGTTGAAGAGATTAAATTGGGCATCAAATCTATCTTCTAAGTTACAAACTCTTGCATTCTTTGATTCATATCAAACAGCATATCTTCCATAGATGGACGAGATGTAGGATGAGCAGATGACGTCCTAGTAGTATGAACGTTTTTAGCAGGCATCTCAGCAGCATGCATATCTTCATCAGAATCTTGAGCATCTTCAACCATGTTGGGAGCATCATCTTTGTGAACGTAAATTCCATTTACACGCATCATTTGTAACTGAGTGAGCATTCTGTCAAGTATTCAATTTGAATTTAACGTCTAGGCCTTTTGCTCTCCTTCAACATTTACTCCCTTGTATTCTAAGATACGAGAAATAAGAAGAGCATATGTGATTTTAAAGGTTGGATGACGCTTAGCTTTAAGCATGGTCATAGTGACAAGACTACCCCAATCAATTGGCTCATTATTTCATGATGGCATGAATAATGTGAAGATCAATAGATGAACATTGTGCATGACTGGTTGCTTGAGGACACAGAATCCATACAATGAGATGCAGCAACATACGTTGCTGATAATCAATTAATTGGTTCTGATAATCAATTAAATAGCCATTTTGATGTAGATAATCGATTATTTCTTCAAATAATTGATTATTCCAAAGAGAAATTTTTTATTTTGGTCATTTTTGTTGCAGATAATCAATTATTACCCCAAAAAATCGATTATTACAGAAAGATTTCACATATTTCATTTGTTTAAACTTCAATAATCAATCATGATCCAAGATAATCAATTATTTTAGAGAGATTAACAAATTTTCAATGTTATAAACACAGGATAATCAATTAATTCCCTATATACTCGATTATTACAATACAAAATGTAAATATTGATTAGTTAAGCAAAGTTTAGATTATCTCTAATATTCCTAAGTCTCTTCTAAGAAATGATCTCTTAAGAAATGATGTCTAATCTCTATATGCTTAGTTCTAGAGTGCATTACTGGATTCTTAGTAAGATTGATTACACTTGTATTATCACACATCAAAGGAATATTATCTAGAAAAATATTACAATATTCTAGTTGTTGCTTCATCCATAGGATTTGTGCACAACAATTACCAGCTGCAATATATTCAGCTTCAGTTGTGGACAAAGCAACACATGCTTGTTTCTTAGAATGCCAAGATACTAAAGATGATCCTAACATATGACATGTTCCACTAGTACTCTTTCTATCAATCTTACATCCACCATAATCAGCATCAGAATATCCTATTAAACTAGGAGAAGCTTCAGATGGATACCATAAACCAGTTCCTGTAGTTCCTTTTAAATATTTTAAGATTCATTTTACTGAAGTTAAATGAGATTCTTTTGGACATGCTTTAAATCTAGCACACACACAAATAGAATGCATAATATCAGGTCTACTTGTAGTTAAGTATAATAGTGAATCTATCATACCTCTATACATAGATTGATTAATTTCCAAACCTGATTCATCCTTGTCTAAATAGCATGATGTTCCCATGGGTGTGTTAGCTTCCTTTGAAGTGTCCATTCCAAACTTCTTGAGAATCTCTTTGCAGTATTTGGTTTGAGACACAAAAATGTCATCTTTAAGTTGTTTAATTTGAAGTCCAAGGAAGAATGTTAATTCTCCTATCATTGACATTTCAAATTCACCCTGCATTATCTTAGCAAATCCTTCACATAAATAATTATCAATTGATCCAAAAATAATATCATCAACATATACTTGAACTAACAGAATATAATCCTTAACCTTCTTAATAAACAGGGTGGAATCAATTTTTCCTCTAGAAAAGTCATTTGAAATTAGAAAACTACTTAATCTTTCATACCAAGACCTAGGAGCTTCTTTCAAACCATAAAAAGCTTTCTTCAATTTAAAAATATGATTGGGATATTTAAAATCTTCAATTCTAGGGGGTTGTTCCACATATACTTCCTCTTTGATAAACCCATTCAAAAATGCACTTTTAACATCCATTTGATAAAGTTTAAATTTCATCAATGAGGCATAAGCAAGAAGTAGGCGTTTAGCCTCTAACCTGGCAACAGGAGCATAAGTTTCATCATAATCAATATCTTCCTCTTGACAGTAACCTTTAGCAACAAGTCTGGCTTTGTTCTTTGTTATATTTCCATCTTCATCAAGTTTGTTTCTAAATACCCATTTTGTTCCAATCACTTGATGAGATTCTTCTCTTGGAATTAATTCCCAGACTTGATTTCTTTCAAATTAATTAAGTTCTTCTTGCATTGCTATGCACCATTGGTCATCTTTAAGAGCTTCTTCAACACTTTTGGGTTCTATCTGTGAAACAAAAGCTACAGACATGCAGAAATTTGTCATATTTCTAGTTCTTACCCCTTTTGAGATATCACCAATTATATTGTCCATTGAAAGTCCTCTTGGTGATTGCCACTCTTTTGCCAATTCAGTTGGTTGAGATGGCTCATTCTCATTCAAATACATTTCTTCTAGAGCCTCTCTTATGTACTCATCATCACCTGCAAATTCTTTATTTGACTCAAGAGGATTTCCCCCAAGGTCTACAATTTCATCAAAGGTGACATTTACAGATTCTTCAATATTTAAAGTTCTTCTATTGAATACTCTATATGCTTTGCTAGTTAGTGAATAACCTAAGAAAATGCCCTCATAAGCTTTTGAGTCAAATTTTCCTAAGTTATCTTTTCCATTATTTAAAACAAAGCATTTACATCCAAATATTTTTAAATGAGCAACATTAGGCTTCCTACCATTTAACAATTCATAAGGAGTTAATTTTATGATTGGCCTAATAAGCATCCTATTCACTACATAACATGCAATACTTATAGCATCAACCCAAAATATTTAGGAACATTTGATTCATTTAACATTGTTCTAGCAAGTTCCTCTAGTGACCTATTTTTCCTTTCTACTACATCATTTTGTTGGGGAGTCCTTGGTGCAGAAAAATTATGCAAAATACCATTTTCCTCACAATAATTTTCAAACCATTCATTTTGAAACTCTCCACCATGGTCACTTCTTAACACCTTAATTCTTAAGTCTTTCTCATTTTGAATTTGCTTGGAAAACTTCCTAAAGACCTTAAAATCTTCACTTTTTAATGTTAAGAAAAATGTCCAAGTATATCTAGAAAAATATCAAAAATTACAAGAGCATAGTAATTTCCACCAAAACTTTTTATTCTAGATGGACCAAATAAATCTAAGTGTAATAGTTCTAAAGGTTTTGATGTGGAAATAACATTCTTAGATTTAAAGGATGCTTTCACTTGTTTACCTTTTTGACATGCATCACATAATCTATCTTTTTCAAATTTCAACTTAGGCAAACCAACAACTATGTCCTTTGATATTAATTTGTTTAATTCATGCATGTTTATGTGAGCCACTCTCTTATGCCATAACCATGGATATTTAATATTTAATATTTAAGGAAGCACTTTCTCTTACCTTTCCCTTACCTTTGAAGGGTTGCTTCCCTTTGGCTTTCATGAACTTTGTAAATTTCTTTATCATAAGGCTCAAATTTTCATCATCTTTGTTTTCCGAGTCTTCTTCCTCCTTCTTGTTCTTACTCTTGGAAATTTCAGTTTTGAAGGCAAGGTTCCTCTTTTGATGTTGGCCTTCTTCATCATTTAGCCTTCCGAGTTCAAGTTCATGTTCTCTCAATTTTCCAAAGAGCGTGTGACATAGATATTGTAGCAAGATTTTGTGACTCTGTGATGGCCGTCACGTTTGGTTGCCATTTCCTATCCAAAGATTTAAGAATTTTTACATTTAACTCATCAATATAAAAAATCTTACCTAACCCGGTGAGATGGTTCACAATATGTGGGGGTCTATTGATAGAAGCACCCTCAGCAAATGTTTGATTTTGTCCAACCATTTTTGAAAATTGAATGACTATCAAAGCAAGCTCTAATACCCCTTGTTAGAATCGTGCAGCGGAATGCTTGCGTTTACGGACAAAAACCAAGAAGGGGGGGGGGGGTGAATTGGTTTCTTAAACAAAAATTAGGGTTTTAAAATTTTTCCCAAGTTTCACCAATTTAAATGTTGTGTAAAGTAAATAGATAAGGGATAGAGGATTACATAGTCGATTTATACTGGTTCGGATCAAAAGACCCTACATCCAGTTGCTAATCACTCAAATAGAGGATTAACACTGTCACTATAATCACAATTTACAAATTGAAAAGATAAGGTAAATAAAACACCTCTCTTGAGTCACACAAGAGATGAACACCTCCTTTGAATCCACAAAGGATAAAGAACAACTTTTCCTAGAGATGGCACAACACACAATCCACCAAGAAACTCACTCAGTGATTCTTATCGCTTCTAGCCCACACTAGGTTTTCAAAAGCCCCTTTTTCTTGCCTACAAATAGTTCTCTAGCAGTCACAACTCTTAACTTTTGTATGAAAAAGGTTTGTTCAATTTGCAGAGAGCCCTAGAGAACCTTAAGTAGAGAGAATAGGGTCTGGGAATTGGGGATTTTCGAAACTTGATGAATTGGGAATAGGGTTTTCGAAACTTGGTCCAATTTTGAATTTCAAAACACATAACAAACCCAAATAATCGATTATCTTAAGTGTTAATTAATTATTCCAGAGCCATTCTTGCAGAAAAGCAAGACAAGGCCAGATAATCAATTAACAACCCATTTAATCGATTATTTTCTCCAGATAATCGATTATCTGATGATTTAATCGATTAATCTAGTGAGCATATACTGAAAATGGTTTTTTTTCTGTAATAATCAATTATCCTGTGATTTAATCGCATATTCCAGTAACTTTTTGATAAAAATAAGTTTTTAGAGCTTTTAAAGAGTGGTCTATGTGCTGACTATCTTCGACTCTAATATTACAGACTAAAAAACATAAAAACAGAGTTATTACATAAGATTACAAGTCTTCAAATGTCTAAGTCCTTTATTCTTGAATAATTATCAAAATCTACAGGCTTCATATCCTTGTCTGTTCAACATTCATATCCTTGTATATTTCAACAAAACCTGCACAAAAGTAAAACCACTGCGCATGAGCCAGAGCAGTAAGTCGCAACCAGTCCTACAAAGTGGACTGCACCAACCAGATGAGGGGTTTATACTCATCTAGTTCTACAATAGTGGATTGCAAACTCTACCAGCTATATGAGGGGTTTATACTCATCTAGTCCTACAATGGTGGATTGCAAACTCTACCAGCCAGATGAGGGGTTCATACTCATCCAATCCTACGATGGTGGACTATACCAGCCACATGGAGGGTTCATACTCATCAATTGGCACATGAGCTAGAGCAGTAAGCCGCCACCACCATCAGTCCTACAAAGTGGATTGCACCAACCAGATGGGGGTTCATACTCATCAACCGAGGGGTCGGCTACTGCAAGAAGGAGCATCCTGAGGTTCTACCACTTGTCAGCTGAAGGGTCGGCTACCGTAAGAAGGAGCATCCCAAAGCTACAAGCAACCAGATGGGGGTTCATACTCATCAACCGAGGGGTAGGTTACCGCAAGAAGGAGCATCCTGAGGTTCTACCTGTTGAACATACAAGGACTTGATTTTGAACTTACTTGGACATGAAGCTTGTTGATTTTGATGATGATTCAAGAACAAAGAACTTAGAGTGTTGAAGACTTATATTGTTGTGTAATAACTCTATTTTGATGAGTTTGAGTTTGTAATATTAGAGTCTAAGATAGTCGGTACATAGTCTACTCTTTAGAAGCTTCAAAAACTCACATTTATCAGTTAGCCTCGGGTTTAATCGATTAAATCATCAGATAATCGATTATTACAGTGAGAAAAACCATTTTCTGTAACTGTTCACTGTAATAATTGATTAACACACCTGTTAATCGATTAACATGGCTTTTAATTGATTAAAACAGAGAGTTTTGGGGTTCTGTTGATTTTGGCTCTGTAATAATCGATTAACACTTCATTTCATCGATTATATCAGTCAGATTTTGATTTTCAACTTCAAATTAAACCTATTTTCGAAAACCCTAATCCCAATACTCCTAGTTCCGAAAATCCCAATTCCCAAACCCTAATTTCTCTACTTAAGGTTCTCTAAGGCTCTCAGAAAAATTGAACAACCTTTTTTAAACAAAAGTTAAGTGTTGTGAGTGCCAGAGAAGTGTTTGTTGGAGGAAAAAGGGGCTTTTGGAACCTGGTGTGGGCTAGAAGCGATAAGAATCACTAAGTGGAGTTCTTAGTGGATTGTGTGTTGTGCCGTCTCTAGGGAAAGTTGTTCTTCATCTCTTGTGGATTTCAAGAGAGGTGTTTTCTTTACTTTATCTGTTCATTGTTATTTGTTTGTAACAACTTTGATTATAGTGACAACGTTAATCCTCTGTTTGAGTGATTAGCAACTAGACGTAGGGTCTTTTGATCCGAACCAGTATAAATCTCCTGTGTAAGACTCTATCTCTATCTTATTTACGTTTACACAGCTTTTTAATCGGTAAAATTTGGGGAAAATTTTTAAAACCTAATTTTTGTTAAGAAACCAATTCACCCCCTCTTGGTTTTTGTCCGACAACGCGAACATTCCGCTGCGCGATTCCAACAAGTGGTACCAGAGCTTGCTTTGATAGTCATTCAAACTTTTCAAAAATGGCCGGACAAAATCAAACATTTGCTGAAGGTGCGTCTATCAACAGACCCCCACTTTTTGCTGGTCAAAATTATCCTCTCTGGAAAGTAAGAATGCAAATCTTTTTAGAGTCTGTTGATAGAGGCGTTTGAGACGCTATTTTAAACGGTCCCTATATTCCTAAAGTTACTGAGAACGGTGTTGACGTTCCTAAACCTTTTTCTAGATGGACAACAGAGGAAAACAGAAAAGCACAATTTGACATTAGGGCTAGAAATATTATTTCATTTGCTTTAACCCTTAACGAGTTTTACAGGATCTCTGTTTGTAAAAGTGCTCAGGAGATGTGGGAAATGCTAAGAGTGACCCGAGAAGGTACCGATGACGTTAAGAGAGCACAGAAAAATTCCCTAATCTAAGAATACGAGATGTTCCGGATGCAACAAGGCGAAACGATATTTGACGTTCAAAAGCGTTTCACTCATATTGTGAACCATCTCACCGGATTAGGTAAAATCTTTGATGTTGATGAATTGAATGTTAAAATTTTAAAATCTTTGGATAGGAAATGACAACCTAAGGTGACGACCATCTCGGAGTCACAAAACCTTGCCACAATGTCTATGGCGGCGCTCTTTGGAAAGCTAAGAGAGCATGAGTTTGATCTTGGAAGGCTAAACGATGAAGAAGGACAATATCAAAAGAAGATCTTAGCCTTCAAAACCAAAATTTCCAAAGGTAAAAATAAAAAGGAAGAAGAAGACTCGGAGAATGAAGAAGAAGAATTGAGTCTTATGATAAATAAGTTCACCAAATTCATGAAAGCTAAAGAAGGCATCCAGTCAAAGGTAAGGGAAAGGTAAGAGAAAGTACTTCCGTAAATATAAAATGTTATGGTTGTGGTGAAGCAGGACATATGAAGACCGAATGTCCAAACAAGAAAAACGAACAAATAAAAGGCAAAAATTTCTTCAAAAAGAAAGCCTACATTGCTTGGGACAACAGTGATTCAAGTTCGGAATCAAGTGACTCGGAAGTAGAAGCCAATACTTGTTTAATGGCAAATGACAACATATCTTCCGACTTTGAGGTAAGTCATTCCGACTCATCCTCAAGTGATGATGAAAATAACTATGATGAACTGCAAAATGCATATAATGAATTGTTTAGTGCCTTTAAGGACTTGAAAAATGAATATAAAGTTGTGAAAAAGAGTTTAAGTAGATCCGAAAAGGAGATTGACTCATTAAAAACAAAAATCACATGCTTAGAGGAAAAGGAAACCTTAGAAACGAAAATTGTATGTTTAGATGAGAATGATGATAAGAACTTAGCATGTGCATCTTGTAAAGAGTATGAATATGACATAGATATCCTTAACCATTTGCTAGATAAAGCCGAAAAGGAGATAAGTGACTTTAAGAAGGATAAAATTGTTTTAGCTCAAAATAGTGTAAATCATCAAGTTCCTTTGAGAAAGCCTAAAAAGAAAAATAAAAGAGTATGGGTAGAAAAAGGAACTAGAGCATCTATTGTTAGAAATGCATCTTATTCTAAAGTTACATCTAAAGTATGTTTTTACTATATGAAACAAGTGTTAAAAAAGAAGGCTGAGATCAAGAGGGGGGTGAATTGATCTTTGAAAGATTTTCGCAACTAATAGATTATCTATTTGTAAAACCAAGATTTCAGATCTGTTCTTGAATCACAAAGCAATCAATCAACAATAAACACAGCAACAGAATTAAAAGAGGAGAAAGGTTTAGAAAGATATCACCGGTGTTTATACTGGTTCACCCAATACCAGGGCTACGTCCAATCTCCAGCCAAATTCCAGCTGGGTTCCACTAGATCAAATGTTTTACAGATTACAATCTTACACTTAATCTATCTTAAGAACCACAATTCCAGTTCCTGCACCTAACCTTTCACCAAGAACCAAATTCTAGTTCTTGACAACCTCTACAACCAAATTCCAGCTGCAGAGAAACCAGTGCCCACAATTCCAGGCACCAAACAATACAAAAAGAATGTAAGGAAATGAAAAGAAAAAACTAGAATGCTCAAACCAGTTTTATGCAATTCTGCAGTGTGTTTCTTCTTCAAATGAAAGCAATTTGCCTCAAGAAAGAATATCAAAGAACTTCACAAAAACTGGCGCGAATCTTTCTTGAAAGAGTGCTAAAGTTTGCTTGCTTGATTGCTAAAGATTGATGTTCAATGTGTATATTTTAAAATGTTCAAGCCAAACTGTGTTTATAGAAGATTTTCAAAACTATTGGTTTGATCAATCTGTTAAAATAATCTTTTAATCTGTTAAAAGTGTAGTTTTAATATGTTAAAACTTATTTTAATCCATTAAAGTGTTCTTGATTATTTAACAGATTTGTTTTAACTGATACGACAACGTTTGTATCAATTAAAACTCTTTACAAAAAATCTTCTAATTTGATTTAATCGATTGTTTCGTGTTTCAATCGATTAATATACTGCAAAACTTTATTGTAAAATTTTCAAAGTGATTTTAACTGATAAAAATAAGTTTTAATCGATTGAAACGTGTTTTAATCGATTGAAAAAGCTCTGATCGGTCATAACTCAATTCTGATCGATCATATCTGATTCTGATCGGTCATAATTGCATTCTGATCGATCATCCTGAACACTAAGTGGATTTAATCGATTAAAACCAAGTTGTATCGATTAAAATACTGCAAAAACAATTATCTTAACATTTTAAGTGATTTTAATCAGTTATTTCAAAGCTTTATCAGTTAAAACACTGACAGAAGGTTTTCAAAACTTTCTTTAATGAAAACAACCGGTTATTTTGAAACTATATCAATTAAAAACTTGTTTAAGAAAGCTTTTGTTAAAATACTTTGTTTTTAACTGCTTAAACGTTTTTAGAGGCATTTTGCAAAATCTTTTAAGTGAAGAAACCTCATGCAGCAGAAAAGATAAAAATGATTATACCTAAGCATAGCTGCAGACACACTAATCTCTCTATTCTTTTATCTAAGTGACTGTTGACCGCTACAAAGTTGACTTTGACTTTATCTTTGACTTCATCAAATCAACAAGATCTTTGACAGAGTATTTCAATAAGATCTTCATCACTTTCAACAAGGTCACACTTCAAATAGATGTAAAATAAAACATTTTGGTGTTCCTAAAGGCAAATACATTTGGGTTCCTATTGTTAAATAATTTGTTTGTCTCTAACCCCAAGGACCTAAAAGTTATGGGGACCTAAGTTTACTATGTTCTTGTTTTGTAGGAAACTTCCAAATCAAAGAAGTCTATGTGGTATCTTGATAGTGGATGCTCAAAGCATATGACCGGTGATAAAACGAAATTTGTGAGTTTCAAAGCTAAAGAACAAGGATATGTAACTTATGGGGACAACAACAAAGGGAAAATTCTTGGAATTGGAAATATAGGTGGTGAAAATAATTTGGAGATTAAGATTGTGCTTCTTGTTGATGGGCTAAAGCATAATCTCCTTAGTATAAGTCAACTATGTGACAAAGGATTTAAGGTAATCTTTGAAAGTAAATTTTGCACCATACATTTGATAGATTCCGAAAATGTAGAATTAAAAGGTATTAGGCATAATAACATATACTTGATTGATTTGGATTGTTTACATGATTCTAGTATAACATGTTTAGTTGCTAAGGAAGAGAACCCTTGGTTATGGCATAAGAGAGCAACTCATATAAATATGCATCATTTCAATAAATTGATATCAAAAGACTTAGTTGTTGGCTTGCCTAAGTTAAAGTTTGTAAAAGATAGGTTATGTGATGCATGTCAAAAGGGTAAACAAGTAAAATCATCATTTAAATCAAAGAATGTTATTTCCACTTCAAAACCCCTAGAATTATTACATTTAGACTTATTTGGTCCTTCTAGGATAAAAATCTTTGGTGGAAATTATTATGGTCTTGTGATTGTTGATGATTATTCTAGATATACTTGGACATTTTTCCTAACAATGAAAAGTAAGCTTTTAAGGTCTTTAGAAAGTTTGCAAAGCAAATACAAAATGAGAAAGACTTAAGAATTAAAGTTTTAAGAAGTGATCATGGTGGTGAGTTTCAAAATGAAAAGTTTGAAAATTATTGTGAAGAAAATGAAATATTGCATAACTTTTCTGCTCCTAGGACTCCCCAAAAAAATGGTGTAGTTGAAAGGAAAAATAGGTCACTAGAGGAACTTGCTAGAACAATGTTAAATGAATCAAATGTTCCTAAATATTTTTGGGCTGATGCGGTTAGTACTGCTTATTATGTTTTAAATAGAATGCTCATTAGGTCAATTATAAAATCAACTCCCTATGAATTGTTAAATGGTAGAAAGCCTAATGTTACTCATTTAAAAATATTTGGATGTAAGTGCTTTGTGTTAAATAATGGAAATGACAACTTAGGAAAATTTGACTCAAAAGCCGATGAGGGCATTTTTCTAGGTTATTCATTAACTAGCAAGGCTTACAGGGTGTTTAATAGAAGAACCTTAAATATTGAAGAATCTATTCATGTTACTTTTGATGAGATTGTAGACCTTGGGGGAAATCCTCTTGAGTCAAATAAAGAACTTGCAGGTGATGATGAGTACATAAGAGAGGCTCTTGAAGAATTGTATTTGGAAGAAAATTAGCCTTCTCAAACACCTGAATTAGCAAAAGAATGGAAATCACCAAGAGGACTCTAAATGGACAATATCATTGGTGATATCTCAAAAGGGGTAAGAACTAGAAATATGACTAATTTCTGCATGTCTGTAGCTTTTGTGTCACAGATAGAACCCAAAAATGTTGAGGAAGCACTTAAAGATGACCAATGGTGCATAGCTATGCAAGAGGAACTTAACCAATTTGAAAGGAATCAAGTCTGGGAATTAATCCCAAGAGAAGAATCACATCAAGTAATTGGAACTAAATGGGTATTTAGAAATAAACTTGATGAAGATGGAAACATTACAAAGAATAAAGCCAGACTTGTTGCCAAAGGCTACTTTCAGGAGGAAGGTATTGATTATGATGAAACTTATGCACCTGTTGCCAGGTTAGAGGCTATACGCCTACTTCTTGCTTATGCATCTTTGATGAAATTTAAATTATATCAAATGGATGTTAAAAGTGCATTTTTGAATGGTTTTATTAAAGAAGAAGTATATGTGGAGCAACCCCCTGGATTTGAAGATTTTAGTTATCCTAATCATATTTTTAAATTAAAGAAAGCTTTATATGGGTTGAAACAAGCTCCTAGGTCTTGGTATGAAAGGCTAAGTAGTTTCCTAACTTCCAATGATTTTTCTAGAGGAAAAATTGATTCTACGTTGTTTATAAAGAAAGTAAAAGAACATATCTTATTGGTCCAGGTATATGTTGATGATATTATTTTTGGATCAACTGATAATTCTTTGTGTGTAGAATTTGCTAAGATAATGCAGGGAGAGTTTGAAATGTCTATGATGGGGGAATTAACATTCTTCCTTGAACTTCAAATAAAGTAACTTAAAGACGGTATCTTTGTCTCTCAAACAAAATACTGCAAAGAGATACTCAAAAAGTTTGGAATGGACACCTCAAAGGAAGCTAACACACCCATGGGAACTTCATGCTATTTAGACAAGGATGAATCAGGTTTGGAAATTAATCAATCTATGTATAGAGGTATGATAGGTTCCCTGTTATACTTAACTTCAAGTAGACCTTATATTATGCATTCTGTCTGTGTGTGTGCTAGATTTCAGGCTTGTCCAAAAGAATCTCACCTAACTGTAGTAAAATGTATTTTAAAATATTTAAAAGGAACTACTGGTTTTGGTTTATGGTATCCGTCTGATGCTTGTACTAGTTTCATAGGATATTCTGATGCTGATTATGGTGGATGAAAAATTGATAGAAAGAGTACTAGTGGGACATGTCATTTGTTAGGTTCATCTCTAGTATCTTGGCATTCTAAGAAACAGGCATGTGTTGCTTTATCCACCATTGAAGCTGAATATATTGCAGCTGGTAATTGTTGTGCTCAAATTTTGTGGATGAAACAACAACTAGAAGATTATAGTATATTTCTAAATGACATACCTTTGATGTGTGATAATATGAGTGCAATCAATCTTACTAAGAATCCAGTAATGCACTCTAGGACTAAGCATATAGAGATTAGACATCACTTCTTAAGAGATCATATAAGCAAAGGAAACTGTAAAATTGAGTATGTTGATACAAAACATCAATTAGCAGATATTTTTACTAAGCCTCTACCCAAGGATAGATTCTATGATCTTAGAAGAGACTTAGGGATATTAGAAATAGCTTAAATTCTGATTAATTAGACCATTTTTGGATGATTGTAAGGATATAATTCATTATGCAGGATGTTAATAGATTATCATGTGTATAAACCTCAAAAATTTGATGTACTCTCTGGAATAATCGATTATTTGGAGTTATAATCGATTATTTGCACCCAAAACATGACATTTCTCTATGGATTAATTGATTAACTCGCCAGATAATCGATTAAACTCAGTGTTAATCGATTAACAACTTGAATTAATCAATTAAATGGGTCAGGTACTGGTTTAATCAATTAATTCAAGATTTAATCGATTAAACCTGGCAAGGTTTGGTTCCTAGTCGTTGCCAACGACTCTCTTGACCCTTATTCACTCCCATATGACCGTTGGAGATGCTTGGTTATAAATAGGGACCTCCATTTCACTTCTACTCACTTCTATCTCTTGAATTCAAGCTTTCTTGCCTCATTCTACTCACTTTGCCTCCTTTTAACATCACTTGTCCTCCTAAATCTTCTTGTTACTCTTCTAATCCTACAATGGCCTCATCTTCTCATGCTAAAATTCCCACCAGAAGAAGATCTGGACCCTCATCTCATCCCCATTCTAATTTTGTAGAAGGATGGATCTCTGATGCTGAAGGCCGACAAGAATTTCTGTCTTATTGGAAGGAACGTGGTATTATTTCTCCTAAGTTCCTTATTGGTGATCAGTTCATCAATAGGGGATTCAACTTTCCTAATCTCCTTGAAATTCAAGGAGTTCTCCCTTTCATCCAAATGCAAGGTACGTATTATCCTGACTTAGTTAGGGTATTTTACTCTAGGTTCAAATTCAGAGATGAAATTGCTACCTCTCGTGTAAAGGGGGTAACAATTATTCTTGATGATGATATTTGGGAAAACGTTGCCCATTTTCCTATAAGAGAAGATGCTATTAACGTATTTGGTGAGTTAGATGATTTTGATAGGATCATCGCTTACCATTCTTTTCTGCGAAACCCTTTCATGGAGATTGGGCGTCTCCTTCTAGCTGGACCTTTGAAGAAGGAGGAACGCATGATTTTGCATTTACTTGTCTAGATCCTATGTCCTCGAGCTACGAATCATGTTCAATGTTCTTTAATCGATCTTCGTATTATTCATGCCATAATGAATAATGAGCCTTTCGATTGGGGCATTCTTGTCACCATGACTATGTTAAAAGCCAAACGCCATCCCACCTTCAAAATTCCATATGCCCTCCTTGTCTCTCGCATTCTTGAATACAAAGGAGTAAATGTCGAAGGTGAACAAACAGTACGAACAAATAACTTAAATCGCATGCTGGACAACACATTAACCCAACTCCAAATGGTGCGTGTCAACAATATTTATGTTCACAAGGATGATGTTCCAAACGAAGATGACGATAATGAAGATTCTGATGAAGATATGCCCCCTGCTGCTGAGTTTCCCTCTGATCAAATCCAAAGTCCTGGAACTTCCTTTGCTCATCCTAAAACCCAACAATCTATGGAAGATATGTTATCTGATATGAACCAGAGGATGCAGGCATTCTTCACTCTTTCTGGAGTACGGCATGAGGAAATAATTCGTCATATCTCTGATGTAAATGATAAAGTGTGCCATTTAGAAAATAAATTTGATGCACACTTTCATAGTGATAGTGAAGAATTTTAAAGTTTGTTTTATTTATCTTGTGATTGTAATGTATTTTCATTTCTGAAATAAAATGTGGTGTTCTTTTAATGCTTTGTTTGAGGGGGAGTTATCTCCAAGTTATGCATATTTTGAGGGGGAGCTCTTATGATTGTTATAAGGGGAGCTTTCAATTTTTATAATAATCAAAATAGGGGGAGAAATAATTAAAGCCTCTTATGATTGAATTTAAATATTATCTGATATGTTTAATGTGTTTGTTAGTGTGACAGATAAAACAGGTTATTACAAGGCTTTAAAAGAAAATTTTGATCATCATCAAAAAAGGGGAGATTATTGAACATACAAGGACATGATGTTGAACTTACATGGACATGAAGCTTGTTGATTTTGATGATGATTCAAGAACAAAGAACTTAGAGTGTTGAAGACTTATATTGTTGTGTAATAACTCTGTTTTGATGAGTTTGAGTCTGTAATATTAGAGTCTAAGATAGCCGGTACATAGTCTACTCTTTAGAAGCTTCAAAAACTCACATTTATCAGTTAGCCTCAGGTTTAATCGATTAAATCATCAGATAATCAATTATTATAGTGAGAAAAACCATTTTCTGTAACTGTTCACTGTAATGATTGATTAACACACCTGTTAATCGATTAACAGGCCTGTTAATCGATTAACAGAGCTTTTAATCAATTAAAACAGAGAGTTTTGGGGTTTTGTTTATTTTGGCTCTGTAATAATCGATTAACACTTCATTTAATTGATTATTTTAGTCAGATTTTGATTTTCAACTTCAAATTAAACCTATTTTCGAAAACCCTAATCCCAATACTCCTAGTTCCGAAAATCCCAATTCCCAAACCCTAATTTCTCTACTTAAGGTTCTCTAAGGCTCTCAGAAAAATTGAACAACCTTTTTCAAACAAAAGTTAAGTGCTGTGAGTGCCAGAGAAGTGTTTGTTGGAGGAAAAAGGGGCTTTTGGAACCTGGTGTGGGCTAGAAGCGATAAGAATCACTAAGTGGAGTTCTTAGTGGATTGTGTGTTGTGCCATCTCTAGGGAAATTTGTTCTTCATCTCTTGGGATTTCAAGAGAGGTGTTTTCTTTACTTTATCTGTTCATTGTTATCTGTTTGTAACAACTTTGATTATAGTGATAGCGTTAATCCTCTGTTTGAGTGATTAGCAACTGCACGTAGGGTCTTTTGATCCGAACCAGTATAAATCTCCTGTGTAAGACTCTATCTCTATCTTATTTACGTTTACACAGCTTTTAAATCGGTAAAATTTGGGGAAAATTTTTAAAACCTAATTTTTGTTAAGAAACCAATTCACCCCCCCTCTTGGTTTTTGTCCGACAACGCGAACATTCCACTGCGCGATTCCAACACTACCACATGTCAACCAAAGGGGTCGGCTATCGCAAGAAGGAGCATCTGAAGGACAGCCGGGCAAGAAAGTTAACTCCTTCACCCTCCAGCCGATCTTGTGGCATAACGGGCCAACAGTTGGCTAGTCAGGTGAAGGGGGGGCAGCTGTAGACCCCAAAATCTTGCCCGACCTCAAAATAAAGAGGATAAGACTTCTTATTCGAAGATGGGTAAGGCCTAAAAGGTCTCAAGGATAGATCAATAGGCCCCATATTAGAATAGGAAGGACTTTTGTATAGGAAAAATAAGAAATTCCACCTTAAGGGTCGAGACCGCCGTCTCACAGTCGGTTAAGGGCGAGACCGCCGTCTCGCCACTTGCCAATGGCGAGACTGCCGTCTCGTTTGGCGAGACCACCGTCTCATTTGGCGAGACCGCCGTCTTGCCATTCGCCAATGGCGAGACTACCGTCTTGTTTGGCGAGATGACCGTCTCGCCAATTGCCGAAGGCGAGACCGCCGTCTCGTTTGGTGAGACAGTGGTCCCGACCTAACAGGCAGGAATTTCTATAAAGGGGGGGACGTCCTCACCCTTTTATTTTGTACTATAAATGATTTTCCAGTATATGGTAATTTGAGCGGTTATAGTGTGAAAGGTCATTTAGCGTGTCCTATATGTCAAGAAGACACAAGTTATATCCAATTGAAACATGGACAAAAAATTGCGTACAATAGGCATAGAAAGTTTCTAGTTGCTAATCATCCATATCGTAAAATGAAAAAAGCATTTAATGGATGTCAGGAGAATGCAGTTGCATCAGTACCACGCAATGGTGAACAAGTATATGAGCAAGTGAAAAATATTAATATTGTGTTTGGAAAGACCCAAAAGAAATCCAATGAGAAAAACATTTGGAAGAAACAATCTATATTCTTCAATCTTCCTTATTGGTGTAAGTTGGAAGTTAGACACTGTATAGATGTGATGCATGTTGAAAAACCGGGTATTTTGCCCTTTTTTTTTGCCATTGGCTTCTATGGGCTTCTTTTGATTTATTATGTTTTTTTACACAATATTGGCGAAACATGGTTTTATTATGATGAGGTAAAACCTTATTCTGTGTTCTAGTCAATCAGTTTGATTATTTTTGCAATGGCACGTTATTATTTCGATGCATTTTGAAAACATTTTCTTAAACATGGTTATTACGAGGTCTAGTCATGAATAGCAACAAGAGAAGCAAATAGTAAAGAATGTATTCTTATTAATTAATAGGGGAATATGTGCCCAAAAGATGCCCAGGGGTCAGGCTAGCCCCGAGGGATAGTCTCTAACAATCATTGGGTTTACATCCCTTAAGAAAGGAAAAATAACTCCTAATGACTAGAGTTGCTCTCGACGCTTGTATCCCTTCGCTTCGGAAGATCTGCTTGAGTGTGCGGAGGAGAGATTTCCCTTTTCTTCTTTCAGCTAGACCTTTTGTAGGGTCATATCCTAGGCCATGTTTTAAAGGATTATCTTTGAATTTTGGGGGCTCCTTCATTCCTTGGGAGTCTGCCCCGAGCCCTTGGCCAGGATGGTAGCCATACTTCATCATCATGCGGGCTACCTTCGTATTACTGGGAAGTCTTTCTACATTAGTGATTTCAAGCGCTTCAAAAGATGTTTCAAGGGCCTCTTCAGCCGCATCCACATAGGGTTGAGTAGATAGTCCACTGATGAAGATATCATCCTCTGCTTGGACCATGACCAGTTTGTCATCTACTATGAACTTGACTTTCTGATGGAGCGTTGAAGGTACTTCCTTAACGTCATGAATCCAAGGTCTGCCAAGGAGACAACTGTATGCTGGAATAATGTCCATCACGTGGAAATCGATGTTGAAGATAGTGAGTTCGACTTGGATCAACAGATTGATTTCCCCCACTACTTCTCATTTGGATCCGTCGAAGGCTCGAATGATAGTGCTGCTTGGGCGCATGCGGGTTCCTTGAATGGTCAACTTGTCAAGTGTGCACTTAGGCATAACGTTCAAGGATGACCCATTATCCACAATAACTTTAGCGATGAGATATTCCTTGCATTTGATGGAGATATGCAAGGGCTTGTTATGGCTCGACCCCTCTGGAGGGAGTTCTTCATCTGTGAAGGTGAGGTAATCGCTAGCTGTGATGTAGCCGATGATCCTCCCAACTTTTTCTTAGGATATTGTATGAGGTACGTGTGCTTCGCTCAAGACCTTCATCAGGGCGTTTCTGTGCGGTTTCGAACTCATCATTAGAGATAATAAAGTTATCTTTGCCGGTGTATGATTGAGTTGGTCGATGATGGAATACTAGCTCTGCCTTATGAACTGGAGTAATTCATCGGTCTTCTCCTTGGATTCTTTATTTTCCTTTTGTTCGGTCTGTTTATTTTTCCCTTTATTCTTGGGGGTATTGTAGACCCCTAATTTTGCCCGGTCTCTCAATAAAGGCTAAAGAGACTTCCTATAACAAAGACAAATCTCGCCTGACATCTCAATAAAGGCCAAGAAGACTTCCTATATGAAGATAAAGCTTTAATGGGCATCTATCGGCATCAAACGACGTCCGAATAAAGAAAGGAAAGCTTCCCGGGGGTCCCAGAACACAAAGGCTGGCCAAAACAGGTCGAGACGGCCGTCCCAAGGTCGAGACGGCCGTCCCAACCTTCCCTGGCCAAGTGGGACGGCCGTCCCAAGTGGGACTGCCAGTCCCAGCTTTCAGGTGGTCTCAGCCTTTGTAAAAGAGGCAGTTGGGACGGTCGTCCCAACCCAGACGGCCGTCCCAACCCAGAGGGCGTCCCAAATGTGCAGGCAGCGAAAAAACTATAAATAGGAGGCTCATTTGCCACTGTTTCACACACCAGACAACTCCCAGTACTTGTCTATTCTCTTCCCTCTTCGAATGAACTCTCTGATTGCCTTAATAAGGTAACAATCAGTTAAGGAATCATATTCCAACATTCGATTCTTCTGTAAAATTTAGTAGAGTCAGTGTTGTATTCGGAGAGGAGAGTCTTTGTAGAGCGAAGGATTGCCAAAACGCATCCTCACGATTAAAGATTCGCAATACAAAGCTTGCTACGGAGGTTCTGTTCAATTCTCTTCTCTTTTACTGCTTTTATTTATTGCTTTCTGTATGCAATAAGAAATAAAGTCATGTAGATAGCCATTTTTAACATTATGCAATAAAATAGGGTAATCGCGTAATTCCTCATAATCTTCACTTAAATGAATTAATCCGTCATAGGGAACCCGAAAGGGGCGTTGTGGGGTGCTAACACCTTCCCCACACGTAACTAACTCCCTTACCTAACTCTGGTTATAATGGCCAAGTTTGGTTTTTATTAAAATCAACGCCTTTTTATCCTTTTCCAATGTTTACGGTCAAAACATTGGTGGCGACTCCATAAGAACCCTTTTTCGAAAACCTTGCTTTTATTAGAGGATAGTTCAGTTGTTGAGCACCTCGGAAGCAATCAACATAATTTTAACATAAAACGCGAGTCTTAACCATCTTTTCGCGACCGCTCGCATTAACGTTCGAGATGTCCCTGGACGTCGGAACGGACGACGGCGACAGATGGCGACTCCACTGGGGAAGCTAGAGAGTTGATCTCATTTAGTGACGGATAAATTCAAACTAAGTAAAGATTTGAAATTACACCTTTACCCTTTTCCGTATGTTTTATTGTATGGTTTTAATAAATGTTGTATGATTATCTTCTGCAAATTGTCTGAAATATAAATTGCACACAAAAACCCTTGCACACTACAGTCCCTCTATACCCGGGGGCAAGAGTGAATACCTATAGGGAGTGGGTGGCAGATACGACCGGCTTGTTGGCACATGGGGCTACAACCGTTGTCGGAAACCACCAACTCAAGGTGATAACTCTCTTCTTTTGGTGTAAGGATGTCGACACGGAGTTCCGTGCATGACCCGAGGACTGAGAGATTGAGAGGTCCCTATAATGGGGGCACCTTGGGGACCTTTGGCCTTGGTGAGAACAGTTTAGAACCACCTAAACCAAGCACGTTTCTGCAGGAAAACCCTACCTCGTGATTAAATAAGCGTGGCTCTGCTCGTGGATGTATGAATTGTGTGTGCATTCGTTTGCTGCATTTGTATTGATGCATTAGCATAGGGTAATCATACAACAAACAAAAATAGTGAAAAACCCTAAAAATCATAAAAGTGATAAGATAAGCCAACTTTATCTCGGACAGTCTTCAGTTAAGCTAGCCTGGTTTCAGGTTCTTTGTAAGTTAAGTAGCCACGTTGACCGACAGAAGAGATAAAGGGTCATAAAAAATATAAAAATGAATTAAAGCCATAAAAATGCCTTTATAAAATAAAAAAAATTCTTGATAAAGGTCTTATAATTCATACAACCTTTGTTCATAAAAATAAGAGAAGAAAATAGGACTTTCTTCATCAAAATCCATAAACATCCATATAGATAGTTTTCTTTTTAAGAAAAAACCAAGTATTACCATGTATCATATTAGGAATAAAACATGATAATACTTAGAAAAATAAACACTTACATGCATGCATTTACAAGGACTCATCCTCATATCATGCATTTTCATTTCTTTTAGATAATGGAGGGATCCAGTAATAGACAGTTAAAGAAAGTGGAAATCCTTCTATGCCGTGTAGAGAAGTTAAGGCAGTTGAGTACATATATGCCGCCGGAGGTCAGTGCCAATTTTGAGAAATCTTATGGAAGAATTCTTGACCTCTTGAAAATCAGCATCAATCCAATCTTTGTTAGAGCATTGGTCCACTTCTGGAATCCCGATCTACACTGCTTTGAGTTTTCGCAGTTTGACTTAGTACCAACCTTAGAAGAATATGAACTCATGGTTAGATGACCTCAATCAGTCGGGGTCTATGTCTGCTCAGGAGTATATGTGGCCGTGAGTAAGGTTGCTACTATCATATGACTGCCTCCTCATCAATCCATCCTAGAGGGAAAAGGGAACATCCGAGGTTGGAAAATGTCTATAATAGAAGACCACTTAATCTCTTTGGCTGAAAAGAAAGATTGGTCTACCTTCAACAAAACTCTAGCATTGGCAATGTTCGGAATCATATTATTTCCATTTCATGTGAACGTTGTGGATCATGCTGCAATAGATGCATTCTTTGCCTGGGATGTATACTCTAAGAATCCTATACCTGCAATTCTCGCTGATACCCTGCTTTCAGTAGATTTTTGCCGACAGAAACAGGGGAAAACACTTAGATGTTGCATTTCATTACTATATGTATGGGGCGTCACTCACTTCTACGCTTCAAGCCACATGGGCATATTCCCTGATCCTTTAAGAAGTTTTGCAAAAATTCCTCTTCAGCACCGTCAAGCTTTAGAATGGAAAACCGAGTTAGAAAATTGGAACATAGAGCATGTATCATGGGTTTGCCCTTGGTTCCGACCCGGTTATATTCTTATACGATGCGGAGATTACCTGAGCATACCATTACTAGGCCTCAGGGGTTGTATAGCTTACTCTCCTAAGATAGCTATGAGACAACTCATGAGAACCCAGACCATGCCAACTCAAGAAGAGCTCAGAGGGCTGAGTCTATGCCATTACTCCCATAGCTTTGAAGAAGTATCCGCTATCTGGAAAGCATGGGAAAGACCAGTCTATATAGGGGATAAAGAACTTGGAAAGGTTCAAGTGTCTACGTCCCATGAATATGAAGAATGGAGAAAAAGTAGAAGGATACCCCAACCATCTGCTACATTCACGACAACATTAGTCAATGAAGAGCTACAATTGCATGTCAATGCCTTAAATAAAAGGGTAGAAGTCATGGAAGCTCAGCTGAGGGCCTTCGAAGAAAAAGAGCAAGAAGCAACCCTTACAATAGATGGTCTAAAAAGGCAATGTAAAAAGAAGGACCATGAAATAGAGCGCCTTAAGAATGATTGTGCTGATTATCAAGAAGAGACTAAACAAGCACTGAAAATTCCAAGACTTGAACAAGATAGTCTATTCCGGGACATGAGTGACGAAATAGCACATCTTGAGAGTGCGCTTGCAGAACAGGCAAAAACGATCAAGATAATACAGGATGACCGCTGAAAAATATAGAGAAGACCTAGAGGAGCTACATGATAAAGAAAGAGGTGGATTAGCTCAGTATGGTCAATTACTTCGTGAAAGAGACCAAGTAATAGAGAGGTCTGACCAACAACATGCCTTCATCGTTCATCAAGAAGAAAAGATAAAAGAGGCTCGTCGATATAGTGAAGATATGAGCCAGGCGGTACATGAGCAAATCAAGACGCTCAGAAATCATGTGAGAACAGCTGAAGATGAATTACGAAGAAAGCCTAATTTACCCATAGGATTCTTCAAGCTTCTCCGTTTTTGTCAACACTTGCTTCAAAGCATTGTATAGAAGGATAAACACTTTCTAGTTGAAATAAAAAGCTTTTTTCTTAAACTGTCTATTGCATTCATAAGTTGCATACATTCATACATCCCTCCTCATTTTAATAACAAAGATAATAAAAAGGAAGGATTAATTGATGTGCTTTCCACAAATCAGAATAAATGGAAAAGAAGCCTTTCATCATCAAAATCTCTACAACGGTCGATAGACCCAAAGATGATAATAAACAAGCACCGTTGGTTATTCCAATCGATAAAAGGGAAGAGGCAATAATGCCTGTACGTTTATTCATGCCTCGTCCTTTCCCTTATTCATCAAATAAAGCTGTACCATGGAGATACTCAGAAGAATCATCAGTTAATCAAGATATCTCCAACATAGCCGGTATTGGGGGCATGACGAGAAGCGGAAGAATATATTCCCCCAAGGAATTACAAGATAACATTCCTAAAGATAAGGCAAAAGATAAAGCCGAAGAGGAAAAAGAATCCAAGGAGGAGACAAATGAGTTACTCCAGTACATAAGGCAAAGCGAGTACTCCATCATCGATCAACTCAATCGCACCCCTACAAAGATAACCTTGTTATCACTCATAATGAGTTCAGAACCGCATCGAAACGCGCTGTTAAAGGTTTTGAATGAATCATTCGTCCCGCATGCAATATCCCAGGACAAATTTGAAGGAATTATTGGTAACATTATAGCCAATAATCATCTTACCTTCACAAATGAAGAACTCCCTTTAGAAGGGTCAAATCACAACAAGCCCTTGCATATTTCTGTCAAATGCAAGGAATATCTCATTTCCAAAGTTCTGGTGGATAATGGGTCATCCTTAAATGTCATGCCTAAAGGCACACTTGACAAGATAACAGTGCAAGGAACCCACATGCGCCCGAGTAATACAATTGTTCGAGCCTTTGACGGATCAAGACGTGAAGTAGTAGGAGAAATTAGTCTACCAATTCAAATTGGCCCTACTATCTTTAACCTAGACTTCCACGTGATGGATATCACGCCGGCATATAGTTGTCAACTTGGTAGACCTTGGATTCATAGCGCTAAGGCAATACCTTCAACGCTCCACCAAAAAGTCAAGTTTGTGACAAATGATAAACTCGTCACAGTTCAAGCTGAAAAAGACTTTCTAATTAGAAAACCATCTGTCCAACCATATGTGGATGCGGCTGAAGAGGCTCTTGAAACATCTTTTCAAGCGCTCGAAATTGCCAACATAGAAAGACTTCCCAATAATATAAAGGTGGCCCATATGATGAAAAGATATGGATATCGCCCAGGACAGGGGCTCGGAAAGAATACTCAAGGAATAAAAGAGCCACCGGAGTTCAAAGATAATCCTTTAAAGTATGGTTTAGGGTATGACCCCACGAAAGATCAAACCATACGGAAAACAGGGAAGTCTTATCCCTCAAAGACGATATTCCGAAAAGGAGGGATATTAGCGCAAAGGGTAGCGTTAGTCATTAGGTGTCCTTCTTCCAATTCTAAGGGATGTAAACCTAGTGACTATTAGAGATCACTCCTCGAGGTATGCCCGGACCTCGAGCATTTCTAGGGCACACATTTCCCCAAAATTACAAAAGAATGTTATTCTTACTATCTGCTTCTTTTCTTACTAAATATGTTTATACCCCATTTTTAATAAACAAGGTTTAGATAGACGTTTTGTTCCAAATGTGTCAGAACAATCAAAGCATCATAAAGCAAGCCAAATATGATTGATTAACTAGAAACACGGATAAAATTTATCTCGATAAAATCAAGTTTCGACAATGTTATGCAAAAAAAAATACATATATACAAAAAAGGAGAGCCCGTCAAGGCCAAAGGCCAAGAAAATAAAATAAAAGGGCAAAATACCCGACAGGAAACCCACAAAAGGGGGCTGCGCAAAAGTTAGGGTAAACCCGGCAGGAGACCCGAACAATAATAAAGGGTAGCCTGGGCAAAAGTTAGGGTTATAAAAGTCCGCTAGGTATTCCTAAAAAATAAATAAAAAGGGGAAACCTAGACAAAAGTTAGGACATAAGCATAACATCCTAGGCTGAAAACCCGAAAGGGCGGGCTAGGAAAGCTAATCGATCACAAAAAGGCGCCACAAATCAGTAAAGTAAAGACGCCACATCATAAGAACGAAACGTCTACCTAAACTAGCCTAAACACAAACCAACCTTGGCTAGCCATTCTTACAGAAACCTCTATTACGAAAAATATCCCTCTAAAACACAAGCCCTTGTTGTAAATCATTTTCTTTCTCTTCTCTTGACCATTTCACTATAAAGCATTCAAGTAATAAGGGGAATGTGGAAATATAGTGATCAATAGGAAGGTTGAGATCCCTAAGGAAAGGAAAGGGGGCATTGACATGGCGAGTTACCCTATGAACAACAGATTGCTCTTCGGCTATGGCAAGAAAAAGTCTAAGACGACAAATTAGGTACAACCAAGCTTGTTAATCAGAGGAAACATGATGACAGAAAGGTACAACACCAAGAATGCGCCCGAAGTCAAAGCACATCAGTTAAAACTTTCGAAATATTAACTGAAATAGATCATAGGATGCATATCATGAAACATTACATGCATTAAAACATCAATGAAGGGAGTCCCATCCTTCTTTTCAACAAAAAAATCAAAAACCTACTCAGAAAGCTCGAGACGGCCGTCCCAAAGTCGGGACGGCCATCCCAAATCCCCATTTTCAGTTGAGACGCGCGTCCCAGGTGGGACGGCCGTCTCACTTGTCAACTGATGGCCCATGAAGGAAAAATTCAGTTGGGACGGCCGTCCCAACCCAGACGACCGTCCCAAACTTCCTAGCGTCCCCTATATGTGTTGTGCGCGGATTTGGCCTTTGGTACCCCATTCCAAGCATTCTACCTTGCTTCTCCTCCCTTTTTACACACTTCTAGCATTCTTAAGAGAGTACTACATACAATGGAGCATGGAGAAGCCTCATCTAGGTGAAAACGCACTAGAAACCCTGTTAGAGGAACTCCTACTACTAGCGCTCTACTAACAGAATCACATCAACAGCGACTGGCAAATATCCAGCAATATTCCTGGTATCCTACACTGTGATTGGATTTTGAAATCCTAGCTACATTTGGCTAGGAACAAGATGTCAGAAGGTTCATCCACAACATAGGATGGGACTTTTTGCTCCGTGAGCCACCTACTCGGATCCACCGCACTGCTATGCTAGAATTTCTTTCTTCCGTCAACATGGTGGAAATGCCGTCTGCAATTCCCGGAGTGCCACCGACTCAGGCCATCTCCTACTGGATGGATGGAGCCTACCGGACCACTGTTCTGGATGACTTTAATGTCATAATGGGTTTCTGCCAACGAGCAGACACAAGAACACCAGAATATCGATCTGCATATCTGGAAAAACCTGCTGCTCTCACCACCACTAGCATGTGGAGAGAAATCACTGGAGCACACACACTCTGTCGTCGAACCTGAAGGGCGCAACTTTCTCTCCTCCGCTCCGCATATGCCATAAATTGCTAGCTGGGACTATACACAGCCGAAAGGAGAGCCAAGGGAAGGTAACGCTGGCTGACCTCTTCATTGTTTACTGTATGCATCAAGGGCTGCGATGCAACCCAGGATATGCCTTTCTGAAAGCCGTAAAAGATTACGGAACCCGCGGCTCAGCAGGAGCCATCATAATAGCTCCCTTTCTCACCCCTTTAGCTGAATATTGGGGATGCACTGACGGAGAAGATCTCCCAGCTAGCCTCCCACCAGAGCCGATTAGCGGAGGGATGCTAGTCCACATGAATATCCTTAGTCGACAGGGATCAGGGTTCATCTTAAACCCCATTATCTCAATTTTGCTGGATATGCGCGATTTCGACATGCCTCAGGACATCCCTTCGACTACAGAATCGCAGCAGCAGTCATATGATCCAGACTTCGTCGGCTTGTACCGACGGATAGACGACGAGCACGCCTATATGGAAGGAGAGTTCCAGTTCATATGGCAACAGTTCAGTCAAATGACTATGAGGCAAGACAGGACGGACCGACAGATAGAGAATCTGGTCCAGACCCAGGCAAGGTTCCAGCGCCGCTTGCTCCGCCGCATCCCTTCGCCAACACCATCTGCCCATTCCAGTCTAGAGGCAGATGATTAGGAGACAATTTCCTTTTAAATATTTTCTAGTAACTTGAAAATGTTTGAATGTATCACAAAAAAAAAGAGAAGTAATGAATAAACATTGTTATTTCTGTTTACATTCCAAAAGCCCACGTGTACAAAAATTATAAAATAAAAGGCACACGTGATAAAAAGCCAGATTTCAAATAACTCGCGATAAAGATTAAAATCGCGAGAGAAAATGGCGAAATCAAAACTATTCCAGCAGAATGAAGCTCTAACCTTCTATCCTAATAAATGAAGGTAAACCAGAAAAAAAAAGCCAACGGAAAGGTTGATCATCCCCAAGCGGATCCTTGCCTACTCCAGAGGCAAGACAAAAAGATTACCTCACGACTCAGCTTCATCACCATATGAGTCAATAAGCAAACTCATCCAGAATCTCCGCCACTTCCCCAAAGAGAATAAGGAGAATAAGGACTACACAAGAGTCCATTAAAGAAAATACGGAGTCAAATCCTTCATATCACCAGGGGGCAACGAAAAAAAAAGAAAAGAAAAACTTTCATTCCCCAATAGAGGCCACAACAAAAAAAGGCCAAATAAAAATCTCCAAGAAGAGTATATCAAGAAAAGTCTACAAAAAGACAAAAAGAGGAAAACAAAAATTTTTCCATCTTCCAGCTCAAATAAGAAGCTTCACAAAGCCAGGAGCCAAGACTCCATCATCAAATTTAGATCCCCAGGAAACCGACAGACTCCTCGGTGAATCTCCAAAAAAAGAAAAGAAGAAAATTTCTTCATTCCGCTCAATGAAGAGCTTCACAAAAGACCAGGAGCTCAAGACTCCATTATCATAAAAAAAATCAAATCAAGGATTAGATCCCCCAAGAAAAGAAAAATTCCCCAGGGATTGCTAAAAAGAAAAGAGAAAAAAGATATCTTTTCATCCAAAAGAAAAAGCCAATGTGCATAAAAGGCGCACATATATAAAAGCCAAATCGCGAAAAAGATACAAATCGCGAGAAAACGGTAAAAACTCATTCCCTAGCAGGAATAAGAGCATGGGCAAAGCCAGCTCAAAACAAAAGCATCCAATAAGGAGTAAAAAACTCCATCCCTCCCTAGGGGGCAATTCAAAATAGATCCCTAGGAAACAACCAAATCCCTGGTGGATCATCAAAAAGAAAAATCCCCAGCATGCCTACCAGCAAAAGGCAAAATATAAATTCATATCCTCAGGGAGTTAATCGCCTATAACACCCAATATGAATATCCCCAGTGAAAGGCAAAACCTTCACTCCCAAGAATGCTTATGCCTACTCAGAGGCAAGCAAAGAGTCGATATCCCCAAGAAACGGGAAATCAATCTATGCAAGAGGTAACACAAATCCAAGGCATAAAGCTTTCAACAAAGCATCCGCCTACTCAGAGGTATTTTCAAGAGAAAATATCCTCAAGAGGAGCATCAGCCTATTCAGAGGCGAAAAACATAAAGCCTTCACTGTCGCCGCCGTCTCTTTCCGACGTCCGGGGGACGTCTCGAAACGTTTATGCGAGCGGTCGCGAAAAGATGGTTTAGACTCGCGTTATTGTTTTAAAAGGTTTTCGAAAAGGGGTTCTTATGGAGTCGCCACCAATGTTTTGACCATAAACATTGGAAAAGGAAAAAATGTTGATTTTAAGAAAAACCGCACTTGGCCATTATAACCAGAGTTGGGTAAGGGAGTTAGTTACGTGTGGGGAAGGTGTTAGCACCCCACAACGCCCCTTTCGGGTTCCCTATGACAGATTAATTCATTTAAATAAAGACTACGAGAAATTACGCGATTACCCTATTTTATTACATAATATTAAATGGCTATCTACATGATTTTATTCTATGTTGCATGCATAAAATGATGAATAAAGTTAAATAAAGCAATAAAAGAGATATTAAAATAGCTATCTACATGATCCTATTCTACATGACATAATAAAGCTAAATAAAACAATAAAACAATAAATAAAACTATAAAAGAGAAGGGAATTGAAAAGAACCTCCGTAGCAAGCTTTATATTGAGAATCTCGAACCGTGAGGATGCGTTTTGGCAACCCCTCTCTCTACACAGTCTCTCCTCACCAATACAAGATCGACTCCACTAAAAATTTAAAGAAGAATCGAATGCCGGAATATAATTCCTTAACCGATTGTTACCTCTTTAAGGCAATCGGAAAGATCATTCGAGAGAAGGAGAGAAGTAGACAAGTGCTCTAAAGTGTTTCGGAGCTCTCTGGAGTGTCCGTGGTGTGAAAAAGTGGCAAATGAGCCTCCTATTTATAGTTTTTCGCAGCTGGCGCACTTTGGGACGGCCGTCCGGGTCGGGACGGCCGTCCGAACTGGGATGGCCGTCCCAAATGGCAAATTTACACGGAGCGGGACCCCCGGGAAGGCCGGGACGGCCGTCCCACTTAAAATGGGTTTGGGACGGCCGTCCCAACTTTGGGACGCGCGTCCCAACTGGATTTAAGGGGTTGGGACGGCCGTCCCAACCTGGGACGGCCGTCTCAACCTATTCTCGGCCGGTTCGCGCGTTTCGGGACTCCGGGAAGCTTTCCTTGCTCGTTTTGGACGTCGGTTGATGCCGATATGTGTCCGTTGAAGCTTTATCTTCATGTAGGAAGTCTTCTTGGCCTTTATTTGAAATGTCGGGCGAGTTTTATCTCTCGTATAGGAAGTCTTCTTTGTCCTTTATCGTGTGAATGAGTGAACTCCGTGTTTGTTGCGGGAGGTCTTTCTCGGTTTTTCTTTGATATGAAGCCGGGTGAACTGTATGAAGTTTCCCTAGCTTTTATTTTGAGAGGCCGGGCAAAATTAGGGGTCTACATTCACCATTATTGAAGCACCTGCCTAAAAATAAAGAGACACAATCAACAAGAAATCAACAAATCCCCAAGGGATTTCTGCCTAAATAAGAGGCAACCAACAAAAATCCCCGGCAAGACCGGATGGCTAAAAAGAAAAGACAAAACACAAAGAATCCCTGGCAAGACCGGATGGCTAAAAAGAAAAGCCAAAAACAAAGAACCCCCGGTAAAACCGGATGGCTAAAAGGAAAAGCCAAAAAGCAATGAATCCCCGGCAAGACCGGATGGCTAAAAAGAAAAGCCAAAAACAAAGAACCCCTGGTAAAACCGGATGGCTAAAAGAAAAAAGCCAAAAAGCAATGAATCCCCGGCAAGACCGGATGGCTAAAAAGAAAAGCCAAAAACAAAAATCCCCGGTAAAACCGGATGGCTAAAAAGAAAAGCCAAAAACAAAGAAATCCTCGGTAAAACCGGATGGCTAAAAATAAAAGCCAAAAACAAAGAAATCCCCGGTAAAACAGGATGACTAAAAAAGAAAAGACAGAAAAGTCAATCATTCCTCATGGAATAGGCGCATGATCAGAGACAATAAGCCGCCAACACATCTACAAAAACCGGATGAGGGTTTGTACTCATCAATCAAAAGACTGAATGCCAAAAAAGAGCATCCCAAAAGCCTTATAGAATAGGGTTCGCACCAGGTGGGGGTAGGTACCCATCCGAGCCTTGCAAGACGCAGGTTCGTACCGGGTGGGGGTAGGTACCCATCAAAGCCTTGCAAGACGCAGGTTCGTACCGGGTGCGGGTAGGTACTGTAGACCCCTAATTTTGCCCGGCCTCTCAAAAGAAAAAGCTATAGGAACTTCACCCGAAGATGGAGTCCATCCGGCTTCCCAAAAACGAGGAAACCTCCCGCAACCAATACAGAGATCGCTCGTCTACACGATAACAAACAAAGGAGACTTCCTACATGAAGATAAAGCTTCAACGGACACCTATCGGCATCAACAGGCCGTCCCAAACACAACAAGTGGTCCCAAACACAACAGGTGGTCCCAAACACAACAGGTGGTCCCAAACACAACAGGTGGTCCCAAACACAATAGGTGGTCCCGAAACGTGAAAACTAGCCAGAACAGGTTGAGACGGCCGTCCCAAGTTGGGACGGCCGTCCCAACCCTCCAGATTCAGTTGGGATGCGCGTCCCAAAGTTGGGACGGCCGTCCCAAGGCCAATTTCAAGTGGGACGGCCGTCCCAGGTCCCCTGGTGGTCTCGCCCTGTGTAAAAATGACATTTGGGACGGCCATCCCAGTCCAGTACGGCCGTCCCAACCCGCGACGGTGGTCCCAAAGTGCGCCAGCTGCGAAAACTATAAATAAGAGGCTCATTTGCCACTTTTTCAGAACACGGACACTCCGAGAGCTCCGAAACACCTTCAAAAACTCGGAGCACTTGTCTACTTCTCCCCCTTTCTCGAATGATCTTTCCGATTGCCTTAAATAGGTAACAATCGGTTAAGGAATTATATTCCGGCATTTGATTCTTCTTTAAATTTTTAGTGGAGTCGATCTTGTATTGGTGAGGAGAGTCTCGTGTAGAGAGAGGGTTGCCAAAACGCATCCTCACAGCTTCGAGATTCTCAATACAAAGCTTGCTACGGAGGTTCTTTTCAATTCTCTTCTCTTTTATTGCTTTATTTATTGTTTTATTTAGCTTTATTTACTGTTTGTGCCATGTAGAATAAAATCATGTAGATAGCCATTTTTATATCTCTTTTATTGCTTTATTTAGCTTTATCATGTAGATAGCCATTTTAATATTATAAAATAGGGTAATCGCGTAATTTCTCGAAGTCTTCTCTTAAAATGAATTTATCTCGTCATAGGGAACCCGAAAGGGCGTTGTGGGGTGCTAACACCTTCCCCACACGTAACTAACTCCCTTACCCAACTCCGGTTATAATGGCCAAGTTTGGTTTTTCATTAAAATCAATACCTTTTATCCTTTTCCAATGTTTATGGTCAAAACATTGGTGGCGACTCCATAAGAACCCCTTTTCGAGAACCTTTTAAAACAAATACGCGAGTCTAAACCATCTTTTCGCGACCGCTCGCATAAACGTTTCCAGACGTCCTCCGACGTCGAAAAGGGACTACGGCGACAGATGGCGACTTCACTCGGGGACGCTAGAGAGTTTATCCCATTTAGTGACGGATAAATTCAAACTAAGTAAAGATTTGAAATTACGCCTTTACCCTTCGTATGTTTTTATTGTATGGCTTTATATAACTCGCTGTATGATTATTTCGCAATTGTTTGAAATATAAATTGCACACAAAAACCCTTGCACACAACAGTCCCTCTATACCCGGGGCAAGAGTGAATATCTATAGGGAGTGGGTGGCGGATACGATCGGTTAGTTGGCACACGGGGCTACTACCGTTGTCCGAAAACCACCAACTCAAGGTGATAACTCTCTTCTTTCGGCCTAAGGGTGTCGCCACGGAGTTCCGTGCATGACCCGAGGATCGAGAGATTGAGAGGTCCCTATAATGGGGGCACCTTGGGGACCTTTGGCCTGGTGAGAAAAGTTAGAACCACCTAAACCAAGCACGTTTCGCAGGAAAACCCTACCTCGTGATTAAATAAGCGTGGCTCGCTCGTGGATGTATGAATTGTGTGTGCATACGTTTGCCGCATTTGTATTGATGCATTAGCATAGGGTAATCATACAACAAACAAAAAAGTGAAAAACCCTAAAAATCATAAAAAATATAAAAACCAGCTTAAAACCATAAAAATACCTTTTTACAAAATTCTTGGCAAAGTCGTATCATTCATACCACATCATCCAATAAGTGGTAAAACCAAGAGAGAAAACCAATGCATTAAGAAAAGTATGCATAAACATCATCATAATAAAATCTCTCATACATAAACACATTCATCCTAGGGCATATTTATTCCACACTAATCATTTAAAATAAAAAGTCATAATAAGAATCAATAAAATCATTTAGAAGGTGGTCGGTCTTCCGCCTCGTCCTCACTCGTGCTCAAAAGGCTAAGAAGATGGAACAACTAGAAGAACAAAACCGAAAGCTCACCGCCGAGCTTACTACACCGAAAGAGCAAATGGCTCAAATGTTAGAAATGATGCATCAACAGAATCTCCATCAAGAGGGTCCTCGTAATGGACAAGCCTCTCACCACGAAGAAGAAGAGGAACCTCGGAATGAGCATGATCAATCTGGTACAAGAGCAAGTACATATTCATGCTCCCGAAGTATCAAAACAACAAATCACCGCCCTTGAGGAGAGATTAAGAGCCATGGAAGGGCATAATTTTGATGTCAAAGAAGCTGCCGATATGTGCCTCGTCAAAAATATCCAATTCCCTAACAAATTCAAAGCTCCGGATTTCCCAAAATACATAGGACTAACCTGCCCCAAAAGCCATCTTACAATGTACTCGCCGTAAGATGGCTGCATATGCTCGATAATGAAAAACTCCCGATCCACTCGTTTTCAAGAGAGCTTGGCTGAATCGACTCTAAACCGGTATATGCAACTGGAAGGGAACCAAATCCAAACCTGGAGACATCCGCGCAGATGCTTTCCTTCGTCGCTACAAATACAATATTGATCCGACCCCCGAAAGAGCAGATCTACAATTATTAAGCAAGAAAGACGATGAATCCTTCAAAGCATATGCCCAAAGATGGAGGGAATTGGCAAGACAAGTGGAACCTCCTCTATCCGACAAAGAGACTACATCCATGTTCATCAATTCTCTCGACGGGTCCCTATTATGACAAAATGATAGGGAACACATCAACACTCTTCGCGGATGTAGTCATTATAGGAGAAAGAGTAGAACAAGGCCTCGAAGAGCGGAAGAATTGCACAATGAACTCCTCCAACTCTTCTACTCAATTCGTTAAAAAGAGCTTTGGAAAAAGAAGGAGGGAACCGTAAATGCAATCAACTTGGCCAATCCTTCTTCTTCCTCTCAGCAGATCAAGTCGCGTAGGTCGAAAGGAAGTTCACCCCGATACCCACTTCCTATGCAAGCCTCGTCGTTAAAATTAATAGATGCTAAACTCCTCGTACGCATCCCTCCCAAGAAGATGGAGCCACCCTATCCAGAATGGTATAAGCCAAACGAAAAATGCAATTACCATTCGGATGCTCCGGACACTCGTGGATAACCGCATGGCCTTAAAGCATAAGGTCCAAGATTTAATAGATGCGGGATGGATTACCTTTGACGCATCTACTCCGAAGGTGGACGACCAGCCCCTATCAAAGCCCGAATAAAAGACGGGATAAGGGAGACCAAGCAGATTAGGGCTCATCATTTTTACCATCTTTTACAATAAAAAAATATAGAAAAAAATAATATATCGAAAAAATTTCCGATGTATTTCTCGTGATCCTTGCCCATGATCACGAGATTTTTGGTTAATAAGGGCTTTGTAAATATTTTCTTCTATCAATACAAAATGGCATTTTCTTTAATATCCATATTCTCATTCATTCTTTTCTCTCTCATACATCTAATAAAGGAATCTAAAACAAAGCATAACCCATATAGTCATGTCTCATGATTGAAAACTCCCTGAAGATCTAAAAGCCGAGGACGAATGGATTGAGTCGATGACAGGAGGAGGGGACCATTTCCCTGACATGCAAAGACCGGTAGAAAAAGAAGCGCAATCAATACAGACCTCATCGAGGAAAAAACTAAGGCCTTCAATTTGGGACAAGAAGACAATAAGAAAGAAGTAAATATTGGAACTCAAATTGACGATGATGTTAGGGAAAAACTAATACAATTGCTAAGAGAATATATGGACGTGTTTGCGTGGTCCTACCATGATATGCCTGGAATCGATAAAAGTATAGTGGAGCATCGATTACCCTTAAAAGAAGGATTTCGGCCCGTTAAACGAAACTCGAAGAGTAAAACCAGAATGGTCCTTAAAAATTAAAGAAGAAGTAGAAAAACAGCTTGGATGCCAATTTCCGATCGTTTCAAAATACCTCGAATGGTCGGCAAACATCGTGCCGCTTGTAAAGAAAAATGGAAAAATCGTAGTATGCGTAGATTACGGACTTAAACCGTGCAAGTCCAAAAGATGATTTTCCCTTACCACATATAGATATGCTCGTAGATCACACTCGCTACAAATACTCTTTATTCTTTCATGGATGGATATGCAGGTATAATCAAATCAAATTGGTTGTCGAAGACAGAGAAAAAACTTCCTTCATTACGCCATGGGGGACATTTTGATATAGAGTAATGCCTTTTGGACTCAAGAATGCGGGGGCAACCTATCAAAGGGCTATGGTTACACTATTTCACGATATGATCCACAAAGAAATCGAAGTATACGTGGATGATATGATTGTCAAGTCTAAAAACGAGACAGATCACCTCCTACACTTAAAGAAACTATTCAATCGGCTTCGAAAATACCAGATTAAGCTTAATCCGGCTAAATGCACGTTCGGAGTACGATCGGAAAACTCCTTGGGTTTATCATCAGTAAAAAAGGAATCGAGGTGGACCCCGATAAGACAAAAGCAATCATAGAGATGCCCCGCCAAGAACGGAAAAAGAAGTCGAGGGTTCTTAGGTCGAATAAACTACATCGCACCTGCTCATTGCGCAATTAACGTATAAATGTACGCCCATCTTCAAGTTATTGCGTAAAAACCAATCGACAGTTTGGAACAACGAATGCCAACGAGCCTTCGAAAAGATCAAAATGTGCCTAACTAATCCTCCAAGATCGATACCACCCGTGGAAGGGAGACCCCTAATTCTTTACCTATCGGCACTCGACGAATCCATGGGATGTGTGCTCTGGTCAACAAGATGATACTGGTAAGAAAGAACAAGTCATATATTACCTCGCAAAAAATTTCTAAACTATGAGACCCGTTATACACCACTCGAAAAACATGTTGTGCATTGGTGTGGGCAACTCAACGCCTTCGACAATATATGGTCGACATACAACTTGGTTAATTTCCAAAATGGACCCAATCAAATACTTGTTTGAAAAACCCATCTTGACCTGAAGGATAGCTAGATGGCAAGTACTCCTCTCGAATTTGATATTATTCATGTCACTCGTAAAGCTATCAAAGGCAGTCCTTTGGCGTACTACTTGGCACATGGGCCAACAGACGAATATCAATCCCTCCAAGATGATTTTCCGGATGAACATATAATGCATATCCAACATGAAGAGCTTAAAAATGACGAGTGGATCATGTTTTTCGATGGAGCTTCAAACTTACTGCGACAGGGGATCGGGGCTATTTTAATATCGCCTGAAAAGAAGCATATCCCGATAACAGCTAGATTAACCTTTGACTATACAAACAATATGGCAGTAATATGAAGCCTCGTGCTCTAGGTATTCAAGCAGCCTTGGATCACTGGGTAACCAAACTCAAAGTATTCGGTGACTCATCCCTTGTTATTTACCGACTCAAGGGTGAATGGGAAACTAGAAACTCCAAATTAATCCCTTATCCGGAGCATATCCGTAAGATGACTTCACAAATGGAAAACGTTAGTTTCGAGTATATCCCTCGGAGGATAACCAGATTACGGATGCGTCGGCAACATTATCATCCATGTTCGCACTAGGGCAAGAACATGAGATGCCCATCATCCAAGTCAAAAGGCATGATAAACAAGCCTTTTGTATGATGGTGGATAATGAAAAAGATAAAGCTCCTTGGTATCGGGACATAAAGCTGGTACTTGACAAAGGGTGAATACCCCGAGGGAATCGAGTGACAATGATAAAAGGATTATTCTGAAGAGGGCCGTAGGGTTTATGTTGATAGGAGAAACCCTTTACAAAAAGAACTTTGACTCTACTTTGCTAAGATGCGTCAATCTCAAAGAATCCCGTAAACTAATTAGGGAAATACATGAAGGAGCCTTCGGGACACACGCTCCAGGGCATATCATGGCTAGGAAAATCCTCAGGGCAGGATATTTTTGGTCCACAATGGAAAAGGACTGTCATCAGTATGCCAGAAAATGTCACAAGTGTCAAGTACATACAGATAACGTACATGTTCCACCGGTACCTCTCAATGTCATGGCCATCCCATGGCCATTTGCCATGTGGGGCATGGATGTTATTGGTCCCATTGAACCTAAGGCATCCAATGGTCATCGATTCATTCTGGTGGCTATTGACTACTTCACTAAATGGGTAGAAGCTGCATCTTATGCACATGTGACTAAAAAGGTAGTGGTCACCTTTGTTCAAAAGAATATCATATGTCGATATGGTATCCCACATCGTCTCATTACCGATAACGGATCCAATCTGTGACATATGGAAGCAAAATTAACAGAAGCCGAATGGATTCAAAGTCGATACGATCAATTAAATCTTATCGATGAAAAGCGGCTAAACGCTATATGTCATGGACAAGCCTATCAGAGGAAGATAAAAAAGGCTTATGATAAAAAGGTCCACCCTCATACTTATCAAGAAGGGGATCTAGTGATAAAGAAAATGCTTCCAGCCCAGAAGGATAAAATCGGAAAATGGGCAGCAAATTACGAAGGACCCTTTGTGGTCAAAAGAGCTTTCTCAGGAGGGGCACTTATCCTCACCGATATGGATGGAGAGGAACTTCGGTACCCAATCAATTCCGATGCGGTAAAGAAGTACTATGCTTGAAGACATTGCTCAAGACCCGTCAGGAATGAAAACCCGCAAAGGGCATTCCTGGGCAAAAGATAGGGTCCATATTCTTCGCTAGGATACGTCCTAGGCAAAAAAAAAAAAAAAAAAAAAAAAAAAAAAAACTAACTAAGAGCAATGGTTACTTTAGTCGAAAACCGAAAAGGCGGCTAAAGTAACATTCTTCCGTAAGCTGCCAGCTCGCATGGTCTTCACTCGAGCTCGAGCATCTCAACCGAAGCAATTAGGAAAACCGGGGCAGATATCATGGACACGATCGTATAAGCCTAAACAAGACAGACCAACCCCGACCACCCATTCTTCTAAATATCTCTTGAAATCCTTCCGTAAAAGAAATAAACTTTTGCTCATTTATCAATAAAATTCCCTTTCATTTCCTTTCTCTTGACCAAATATTATGGAAATGCCTCTTTATTGATAAATCATAAATATGCGCAAAGACTTTTAATCAAAGATCAAACATGCATCTAAAAAAGGGAAGCATATGAAAATAATAAAGGAATAAAGGCCTGCTAGTATATTCTTAGATAAAAACTAGGGTAGCCTCGCTAGATCGCAAACCCCAAAAAGACGATCTAGGCAAAAAGATAAGGCAAAAGCCCCCTAAGGTATTCTAGGCAAAAATTAAGGCAGCCCGCTAGATCGAAAACCCGTAAAGGGCGGTCTAGGCAAAAGATAGGGCTAAAACCAAAAGATGAGTAAAAGATGAGCCCATCATCATAGTCATAAAGAAGAAGTCCATCAGCTTATTCATAAGAAGTCAACGGAAGAAGGCCAGTTACTTTCTAAATGCATAAAAAAATAAACAAACATTAGACTGCATTTAGGGCATCCACACACAAGGCAGTTGCATAATACGACTTTGTCAAAATCAAGAAAAAATAATTTTCTTCAAACAAGAATGAACATGCATATAAGGAGGATAGTCTCCATGTTTGTGATTGGAAATAAAAGGCGCCAAAATCCAGCCACTAAATAAAAATCAAAATCGTGAAAGGCGAAATCAAAACCATTTCAGCAGAATAAAGAGCTTTAAGAAAACCATAGCTCCAACCATTCCCCTCAAACACCAATAAAAGAAGGAGAAGAAAAGCCAAATGGAAAGGCTTGACCATCCCCAAGAGGATCCTTGCCTACTCCAAAGGCAAAACAAAAAGACTACTTCACGACTCAGCTTCATCGCCACATGAGTCATCAAACACACTCATGCAAGAGTCTCCGTTACTTCCCCAAAGCAGAATAAGGAGAATAAGGAGAATAAGGACTACATAAGAGTCCATCAAAGAAAATACGAAATCAAATCCTCCACATCATTAGGGGGCAACCAAAGGAAAAGAAAGAAAAACTTTTTATCCCCTAACGGAGGCCACCACAAGAAAAAGGTCAAATAAATGTCTCCTAACAGAGCATATCAAGAAACGTCTACAAAAAGAGGAAAACAAAAGATTTTTTCCATCTTCCAACTCAAATAAGAGCTTCACAAAAGTCTGAACCAAGACTCCATCATAAAAAATCAAACCAAGGATTTGATCCCCAAGAAACAAAGAAAAATTCCCAGGGATCACCAAAAAGAAAAGAGGAAGAAAAATATATATCCTTTCTCATCCAAAGATCAAGCCAATGTGCATAAAAGGAGCACATATGCAACAACTAAATCGCAAAAAAAGAGAAATTGCAAGAAAAGGGTAGAAACCCATTCCCCAAGCAGGAATAAGAGCATAGGGAAAGCCAGCTCAAACAAATAAATGGTCAAAAACTCCATTCCTCCCTTAGGGGCAATCCAAAATAAGATCTCCGAATGAAATCAATTCCCCAGCAGATCACCGAAAAGAAAATCCCCATCGAGCCTACCAAATGAAGGCAAAACTACAAAGTTTATATCCTCGTGGAATCGCGTATAAATTCCCAAATACATATATCCCCAGTGAAAAGCAAAGTCTCGCACTTCCAACAGCAAGCGTAAAGCCAATATCCCCAAGAAATGGGAAATCAGCCTATGCAAGAGGCAATCCAAAACCTAAGTCTTCACCACTATTGAAGCATATGCCTAAATCAACAGGCACAACCAAATAGAAATCACATCCCCAAGTGGGTTCTTGCCTAAACAAAAGACACAATCAACAAAAAGCTCAAATCCCCGGAGGATTTCCACCCGATCAAGAGGCGCAACCAAACAAGAATCTCCCCAAGTGAATTTCCGCCTAATCAAGAGGCGCAACTAATAGAAAACAAATCCCCGGAGGATTCCTGTCTAAAAAAGAGGCAATCAAAAATCCTCAAGCAAAGACCGGATGGCTAAAAGAAGAAGCCAAAACAATGAAATCCCCATGGCTAAACAAAAAGCCAAAATCAAAGAATCCTCGGCAAAAGCCGGATGGCTAAAATAAGAAAAGCCAAAAATACGTAAATCCTCGGTAAAACCAGATGACTAAAATAGAAAAGTCAAAAAGAAAAAATTACTCCCCGCAGACGCATGACCAAAAACAAGTAAGTCGTTAACTCATCTCCAAAATAAATGATCATAGGATTGACTACAAAAAAATTCATCCTATAAAGCCTTGTGAAAAAGGCTTATCATTCACACCGGGTGGGGGTGTGTACTCACCTAAACCTTGTGAAAAAGGTTTATCATTCACACCGGGTGGGGTGTGTACTCACCTAAACCTTGTGAAAAAGGTTTATCATTCACACCGAGTGGGGGTGTGTACTCACCTAAACCTTGTGAAAAAGGTTTATCATTCACACCGGGTGGGGGTGTGTACTCACCTAAACCTTGTGAAAAAGGCTTATCATTCACACCGGGTGGGGGTGTGTACTCACCTAAGCCTTGTGAAAAAGGCTTATCATTCACACCGGGTGGGGGTGTGTACTCACCTAAGCCTTGTGAAAAAGGCTTATCATTCACACCGGGTGGGGGTATGTACTCACCTAAGCCTTGTGAAAAAGGTTTATCGTTCACACCGGGTGGGGGTGTGTACTCACCTAAGCCTTGTGAAAAAGGCTTATCATTCACACCGGGTGGGGGTATGTACTCACCTAAGCCTTGTGAAAAAGGTTTATCGTTCACACCGGGTGGGGGTGTGTACTCACCTAAGCCTTGTGAAAAAGGCTTATCATTCACACCGGGTGGGGGTATGTACTCACCTAAGCCTTGTGAAAAAGGTTTATCGTTCACACCGGGTGGGGGTGTATACTCACCTAAGCCTTGTGAAAAAGGCTTATCATTCACACCGGGTGGGGGTATGTACTCACCTAAACCTTGTGAAAAAGATTTATCATTCACACCGGGTGGGGGTGTGTACTCACCTAAGCCTTGTGAAAAAGGCTTATCATTCACACCAGGTGGGGGTGTGTACTCACCTAAACCTTGTGAAAAAGGTTTATCATTCACACCAGGTGGGGGTGCGTACTCACCTAAGCCTTGAAGAATGAGGCTTATCATTCACACCGGGTGGGGGTGTATACTCACCTAAGCCTTGAAGAATGAGGCTTATCATTCACACCGGGTGAGGGTGCATACTCACCTAAGCCTTGCGAGAATGTGGCTTATCATTCACACCGGTGGGGGTGCGTACTCACCTAAGCCTTAAAGAATGAGGCTTATCATTCACACCGGGTGGGGTGCGTACTCACCTAGGCCTTGTAGAACGAGGCTTATCAAAAATGCATCAGGTGGAGTAAAAATACTCACCGGGAGCATTGTAAAAAAATGGGTACAAAGACCTTACTTTTATTAAAGGATAGTTTGGTGATTGAGCACCTCGGAAGTAAGTACCCATAAGAGTTTAAGCAAAACGTAAACTCATACCAGGTGAGGGTAAGTACTCACCAAAACCTTGCAGAATAAGGTTCATACCTAGTGGGGGTAGGTACCCACAAAAGTCTAGTAAAAATACGGACTTATACCCGGTGAGGGTAAGTACTCACCAAAGTCTTAACAAAAGGAGGCTCAAACCGAGATAGGGGTTAGTACCTATCAAAATATTTATCATCCGGAGGATCGACAAGGAGCAAAGATCCGAAGGATGACCGGGCAAAAGGGTTAACTCCTTCCCCTACCAACTAATTTTGTCGGCATATTAAAACCAACGAATTAGTTAGGCAGGTGAAGGGGGGGCAGCTGTAGACCCCTAATTTTGCCCGGCCTCTCAAAAGAAAAAGCTAGAGGAACTTCACCCGAAGATGGAGTCCATCCGGCTTCCCAAAAATGAGGATTCCTCCTGCAACCAATACAGAGATCGCTCGTCTACACGATAACGAACAAAGGAGACTTCCTACACGAAGATAAAGCTTCAACGGACACCTATCGGCATCAACAGGCCGTCCCAAACACAACAAGTGGTCCCAAACACAACAGGTGGTCCCAAACACAACAGGTGGTCCCAAACACAACAGTGGTCCCAAACACAACAGGTGGTCCCAAACGCAACAGGTGGTCCCAAACGCAATGGTGGTCCCAAACACAACAGGTGGTCCCAAACGCAACGGTGGTCCCAAACACAACAGGTGGTCCCAAACACAACAGGTGGTCCCAAACACAACGGTGGTCCCAAACACAACGGTGGTCCCGAACGCGAACCGCGAACGAGTTGAGACGGCCGTCCCAAGTTGGGATGGCCGTCCCAACCCTCCGATTCGGTTGGGACGCGCATCCCGAAGTTGGGACGGCCGTCCCAAGGCCAATTTCAAGTGGGACGGCCATCCCGAGTCCCCCGGTGGTCTCGCCCTGTGTAATCCAGGGCCCACGGCCGTCCCAACCCGCACGGTGGTCCCAAAGTGCGCCGACTGCGAAAACTATAAATAGTAGGCTCATTTGCCACTTTTTCGATAACACGGACACTCCGAGAGCTCCGAAACACCTTCAAAAACTCAGAGCACTTGTCTACTTCTCCCCCTTTCTCGAATGATCTTTCCGATTGCCTTAAATAGGTAACAATCGGTTAAGGAATTATATTCCGGCATTTGATTCTTCTTTAAATTTTTAGTGGAGTCGATCTTGTATTGGTGAGGAGAGTCTCGTGTAGAGAGAGGGTTGCCAAAACGCATCCTCACAGCTTCGAGATTCTCAATACAAAGCTTGCTACGGAGGTTCTTTTCAATTCTCTTCTCTTTTATTGCTTTATTTATTGTTTTATTTAGCTTTATTTACTCGTTTGTGCCATGTAGAATAAAATCATGTAGATAGCCATTTTTATATCTCTTTTATTGCTTTATTTAGCTTTATCATGTAGATAGCCATTTTAATATTATAAAATAGGGTAATCGCGTAATTTCTCGAAGTCTTCTCTTAAAATGAATTGATCTGTCATAGGGAACCCGAAAGGGGCGTTGTGGGGTGCTAACACTTTCCCCACACGTAACTAACTCCCTTACCCAACTCTGGTTATAATGGCCAAGTTTGGTTTTTCATTAAAATCAATACCTTTTATCCTTTTCCAATGTTTATGGTCAAAACATTGGTGGCGACTCCATAAGAACCCCTTTTCGAGAACCTTTTAAAACAAATACGCGAGTCTAAACCATCTTTTCGCGACCGCTTGCATAAACGTTTCCAGACGTCCTCCGACGTCGAAAAGGGACGGCGGCGACAGGTACCCATCAGAGCCTTGCAAGACGCAAGTTCGTACTGGGTGGGGGTAGGTACCCATCAGAGCCTTGCAAGATGCTGGTTCGTACCGGGTGGGGGTAGGTACCCATCAGAGCCTTATAGAATAGGGTTCGTACCAGGTGGGGGTAGGTACCCACAAGAGCCTTAAAGAATAGGGTTCGTACTAGGTGGGGGTAGGTACCCATCAGATCCTTATAGAATAGGGTTCGTACCAGGTGGGGGTAGGTACCCACAAGAGCCTTATAGAATAGGGTTCGTACCAGGTGGGGGTAGGTACCCATCGGAACCTTATAGAATAGGGTTCATACCAGGTGGGGGTAGGTACCCATCGAGCCTTATAGAATAGGGTTCGTACCGGGTGGGTTGATACCCATCAGAGCCTTATAGAATAGGGTTCGTACCAAGTGGGGGTAGGTACCCACAAGAGCCTTATAGAATAGGGTTCGTACCGGGTGGGGGTAGGTACCCATCAGAGCCTTATAGAATAGGGTTCGTACCAGGTGGGGGTAGGTACCCACAAGAGCCTTATAGAATAGGGTTCGTACCAGGTGGGGGTAGGTACCCACAAGAGCCTTATAGAATAGGGTTCGTACCAGGTGGGGGTAGGTACCCACAAGAGCCTTATAGAATAGGGTTCGTACCAGGTGAGGGTAGGTACTCACCAAAGCCTTATAAAATAAGGTTTATACCGGATGAGGGTAGGTACTCATCAGAATCTAGCCGAAATGCAGATTCATACCAGGTGAGGGTAGGTACTCACCAGAGCCTTATAAAATAAGGTTTATACCAGATGAGGGTAGGTACTCATTAGAATCTAGCAAAATGCAGATTCGTACCAGGTGGGGGTAGGTACCCACCAAAACCTTATAAAATAAGGTTTATACCGAATGAGGGTAGGTACTTATCAAAAATTAGCAGAATGTTTAGGTGGAGTAAAATACTCACCTAAACATTACAAAAAACGGGTTGCAAATACCTTGCTTCTATTAGAGGATAGTTCAAGTGTTGAGCACCTCGGAAGTAAGTACCCATAAGAGTTTAGCAAAATGCAAACTCATACCGGGTGAGGGTAGGTACTCACCAAAGCCTTGCAAACACAAGGTTTATACCTAGTGGGGGTAGGTACGCACAAGAGTCTAGTAAAACACAGACTCATACCGGGTGAGGGTAAGTACTCACCAGAGCCTTACAAAGTAAGGCTCAAACCAGATAGGGGTTGGTACCTATCAAAAATATTTATCATCCGGAGGATCAACAAAGAAGTGTCTGAAGGATAACCGGGCAAAAGGGTTAACTCCTTCCCCTACCAACTAATTTTGTCGGCCTGTTAAGCCAACAGATTAGTCAGGCAGGTGAAGGGGGGGCAGCTGTAGACCCCTAATTTTGCCCGGTCTCTCAATAAAGGCTAAAGAGACTTCCTACAACAAAGACAAAGCTCGCCTGACATCTCAATAAAGGCCAAGAAGACTTCCTATATGAAGATAAAGCTTTAACAGGCGTCTATCGGCATCAAACGACATCCGAATAAAGAAAGGAAAGCTTCCTGGGGGTCCCAGAACACAAAGGATGGCCAAAACAGGTCGAGACGGCCGTCCCAAGGTCGAGACGGCCGTCCCAACCTTCCCTGCCCAAGTGGGACGGCCGTCCCAAGTGGGACTGCCAGTCCCAGCTTTCAGGTGGTCTCAGCCTTTGTAAAAGAGGTAGTTGGGACGGCCGTCCCAACCCAGACGGCCGTCCAAACCCAGAGGGCATCCCAAATGTGCAGGCAGCGAAAAAACTATAAATAGGAGGCTCATTTGCCACTGTTTCACACAACAGACAACTCCCAGTACTTGTCTATTCTCTTCCCTCTTCGAATGAACTCTCTGATTACCTTAATAAGGTAACAATCAGTTAAGGAATCATATTCTAGCATTTGATTCTTCTGTAAAATTTAGTAGAGTCAGTGTTGTATTCGGAGAGGAGAGTCTTTGTAAAGTGAAGGATTGTCAAAACGCATCCTCACGATTAAAGATTTGCAATACAAAGCTTGCTACGAAGGTTCTGTTCAATTCTCTTCTCTTTTACTGCTTTTATTTATTGCTTTCTGTATGCAATAAGAAATAAAGTCATGTAGATAGCCATTTTTAACATTATGCAATAAAATAGGGTAATCGCGTAATTCCTCATAATCTTCACTTAAATGAATTAATCCGTCATAGGGAACCCAAAAGGGGCGTTGTGGGGTGCTAACACCTTCCCCACATGTAACTAACTCCCTTACCTAACTCTGGTTATAATGGCCAAGTTTGGTTTTTATTAAAATCAACGCCTTTTTATCCTTTTCCAATGTTTACGGTCAAAACATTGGTGGCGACTCCATAAGAACCCCTTTTCGAAAACCTTGCTTTTATTAGAGGATAGTTCAGTTGTTGAGCACCTTGGAAGCAATGAACATAATTTTAACATAAAACGCGAGTCTTAACCATCTTTTCGCGACCGCTCGCATTAACGTTCGAGATGTCCCTGGACGTCGGAACGGACGGCGGCGACAGGTATCTTCTTGTGACTCCTTGGGGGAGTATATTCTTCCGCTTCCAGTCATGCCCCCAATGCCGGCTATGTTGGAGATGTCCTCCTTTATTGGTGAAGATTCATCGTATCTCCACGGTACAACTTTATTTGAGTCATAGGGGAAAGGACGAGGCACAAATAATTGCAAAGGCGTCCTTGACCCCTCTTCCTTATTGACTTTGATAACCAACAACCGAGGCATATTGTCCTTTTGGGGTGAATCGATTATTGGGGAGAGCTTGATTACGAACGGTTTTCTCTCCATCCTTCTGATTGTGGAAGACGTATTAGTTAATCCTTCCTTTTTATTATCTTATTTATTAAAAGTGAAGGAGGGATAATCAAGTATGCAAATGAATGAAATGCATGCAAGTAGACACTTGTTGAATAAAAGGAAATTTTATTTATTTATAGAAAGTGTACATTCCCCTACACATGCTACGAAGCACTTTTTGACAGAAACGGAAAAGCCTAAAGAAACCCATAGGCGGGTTCTGATTTCTATGTAATTCCTCTTTGGCTTCCCGTACATGATGAGTGAGTGCTTCAGTCTGCTAGTGGACCGCCTGGTTCATATCTTCGCTATACATATGAGCCTCTTTGATCTTCGCCTCTTGATGGATGACCAAGGCTTGTAAATTATCGAGTCTCTCAAGGGCTCGGTCTCTTTCTTGTAGCACCTGGCCATACTGAACTAACCCGTCTCTTTCTTTGCAGCACAGCTCAATTAGGCTTCTATTAAGTCTCTGGGTAGTCTCTCGTCCTTGACGTATCTCAGACCAAGTCCTTGTAAGATCTTGTAGCATTCCCTTGATCGTTTGAGCCTGTTTTTCACATTCGGCCTCAAGGTGTGCTGATTTGGTGGTTATTTCTTGAAGTTGATTATCCGAGTTTAATCTGGCAACTTTGGATGCTCGGATAATCTACTCATTGGAGTCAGCGCATTGATCCTTGAGGCTCTCTATCTCTTGATCTTTCTTCTTGCATTGCCTTTGTAGACCGTCTATAGTGAGGATAAATTCTTGCTCTTTTTCTTCAAGGGCCCTTATCTGGGCTTCCATGATTTCTATCCTCTGGGTCAAGGCATCGACTTGGCTTTGGAGCTCTCCACTGGCTGAAGGCGCAGTAGGTGGGGCGGATGGTTGTCACATCCCTTTATTTCTCCTTCATTCCTCGTAGTCACTGGAGACAGCTACTCGAGCTTTGCCTAGTTCTCTATCTCCCATGAAGACTAGTTTCTCCCATGCTCTCCGTACAACAAGTGAGTTCGCAATGTTGCATGGGTCTCCGAAGAAACACAGTCCTCCGATCTCTTCCCGTGATAATGCGGTTTGGGTTCTCATGAGTTGTCTCATAGCCACTTTTGGAGAATAGGCTATGCAACCTCTGAGACCTACTAACTGTACACTCGGATAATCTCCACATCTGATGAGGATAGGGCCTGTCGCCGCCGTCCCTTTCCGACGTCCCGGGGAGGGAACGTCTTTGAGACGTTAATGCGAGCGGTCGCGGAAAGATGGTTTAGACTCGCGTATTTGTTTTAAAAGGTTTTCGAAAAAGGGTTCTTATGGAGTCGCCACCAATGTTTTAACCATAAACATTGGAAAAGGGAAAAATATTGATTTTAAGAAAAACCGCACTTGGCCATTATAACCAGAGTTGGGTAAGGGAGTTAGTTACGTGTGGGGAAGGTATTAGCACCCCACAACGCCCCTTTCGGGTTCCCTATGACAGATTAATTCATTTAAAGAAAAGACTTTGAGAAATTACGCGATTACCCTATTTTATTGCATAATATTGAAATAGCTATTTACATAATTTTAAATAAAACTAAATAAAGCAATAGAAGGAATATTAAAATGACTATCTACATGATTTTATTCTATATGACGCAATAAATAAAATAAAACAATAAATAAAGCAATAAAAGAGAAGGGAATTGAAAAGAACCTCCGTAGCAAGCTTTATATTGAGAATCTCGAACCGTGAGGATGCGTTTTGGCAACCCCTCTTTCTACACAAGACTCTCCTCACCAATACAAGAACGACTCTCTTAAAAATTTAAAGAAGAATCAAATGTCGGAATCTAATTCCTTAACCGATTGTTACCTATTTAAGGCAATCGGAAAGATCATTTGAGAGAGGGAGAGAAGTAGACGAGTGCTCTAAAGTGTTTCGAGCTCTCGGAGTGTCCGTGGTGGCTGGGGTGTCCGAAGTGTGTAAAAAAGTGACAAATGAGCCTCCTATTTATAGTTTTTCGCAGTTGGCGCACTTTGGGACGGCCATCCGGGTGGGACGGCCGTCCGGGCCGGGACGGCCGTCCCAAATGGCATTTTACACGGAGCGGGACCCCGGGAAGGCGGGACGGCCGTCCCACTTAAGCGGGGTTGGGACGGCCGTCCCAACTTTGGGACGCAGCGTCCCACTTGAACCTGGAGGGTTGGGACGGCCGTCCCACTTTGGGACGGCCGTCTCAACCTGATTCAGCCGATTTTCGCGCTTTTGGGACCCAGGAAGCTTTCCTTGCTTGTTTTCGGGCGTAGATTGATGTCGATGTGTGTCCGTTGAAGCTTTATCTTCATATAGGAAGTCTTCTTGGCCTTCATTAAGATGCCAGGCGAGCTTTGTCTTTGTGTAGGAAGTCTCTTTTGGCTTTTATCGTGTGAATGAGTGATCTCTGTGTTTGTTGCGGGAGGTTTCCTCGGTTTTGGGAAGCCGGATGCACTCCTTTTTGGGCGACGTTCCTCTAGCCTTTATTTTGAGAGGCCGGGCAAAATTAGGGGTCTACAGCTGCCCCCTTCGCTGCCTAACTAATTCGTCGGTTTTAATATGCCGACAAAATTAGTTGGTAGGGGAAGGAGTTAACCCTTTGCCGGTTATCCTTCGGATCTTGCTCCTTTGCTTAGGTCCTACTGGATGATAAATATTTTGATAGGTACCAACCCCTATCTGGTTTGAGCCTCCTTTTATAAAGCTCCGGTGAGTACTTACCCTCACCGGTATGAGTCTGTATTTTATTAGACTTTTGTGGGTACCTACCCCCACTAGGTATGAACCTTGTTACGCAAGGTTTTGGTGAGTACCTACCCTCACCGGTATGAATTTACATTTTGTTAGACTCTTGTGGGTACTTACTTAGAGGTGCTCAACATTGAACTAACCCCTAATAGAAGTAAGGTCTTTGCAACCCATCTTTGAAATGCTCTAGGTGAGTATTTTTACTCCACCTAATGCCTTACGCAAAGTTTTTGATGAGTACTTACCCCCACCAGTCAGAATCCAGTTACGCAAGATTCGATGGGTACTTACCCCCACACGGTCAGAATCCCGTTACGCAAGATTCGATGGGTACTTACCCCACACGGTCGAATCCCGTTCGCAAGATTCGATGGGTACTTACCCCCACCTAGTCCGAATCCCGTTACGCAAGATTCGATGGGTACTTACCCCCACACAGTCAGAACCCGTTCGCAAGGTTACGATGGGTACCTACCCCCACGGTCCGAATCTCGTTCGCAAGATTCGATGGGTACCTACCCCCACACGGTCCGAATCCCGTTACGCAAGATTCCGATGGGTACTTACCCCCACACAGTCAGAACCTCGTTACCGCAAGGTTACGATGGGTACCTACCCCCACCGGTCCGAATCCCGGTTACGCAAGATTCGATGGGTACTTACCCCCACTCAGTTCGAATCCCGTTCGCAAGATTCGATGGGTACTTACCCCCACTGGTCAGAACCACGTTCGCAAGGTTACGATGGGTACCTACCCCCACCAGGTCCGAACCCCGTTCGCAAGGTTCGATGGGTACCTACCCCACACTGGTCCGAATCCCGTTACGCAAGATTCCGATGGGTACCTACCCCCACACGGTCCGAATCTCGTTACGCAAGATTCGATGGGTACCTACCCCCACACGGTCCGAATCCCGTTCGCAAGATTCGATGGGTACTTACCCCCACACAGTCAGAACCCCGTTACGCAAGGTTACGATGGGTACCTACCCCACACAGTCCGAACCCCGTTCGCAAGGTTCCGATGGGTACCTACCCCCACCGGTCAGAACCCCGTTCGCAAGGTTCGATGGGTACCTACCCCCACCTGGTCCGAATCCCGTTACGCAAGATTACGATGGGTACTTACCCCCACACAGTCAGAACCCCGTTACGCAAGGTTACGATGGGTACCTACCCCCACCAGTCAGAATCCCGGTTACGCAAGATTACGATGGGTACTTACCCCCACACTGGTCCGAATCCTGGTTACGCAAGATTCGATGGGTACTTACCCCCACCTGGTCCGAACCCCGTTCCGCAAGGTTACGATGGGTACCTACCCCCACCAGTCGAATCTCGTTACGCAAGATTCGATGGGTACCTACCCCCACTGGTCCGAATCCGGTTACGCAAGATTCGATGGGTACTTACCCCCACCTAGTCAGAACCCCGATTCGCAAGGTTCGATGGGTACCTACCCCCACCGGTCCGAATCTCGTTACGCAAGATTCGATGGGTACCTACCCCCACACAGTCAGAATCCCGTTACGCAAGATTCGATGGGTACTTACCCCCACACGGTCAGAATCCCGATTACGCAAGGTTCGATGGGTACTTACCCCCACACGGTCCGAACCTCGTTCGCAAGGTTCGATGGGTACCTACCCCCACTGGTCCGAATCTCGTTCGCAAGATTCGATGGGTACCTACCCCACACAGTCAGAATCCGGTTCGCAAGATTCGATGGTACTTACCCCACACGGTCAGAACCCGGTTCGCAAGGTTCGATGGGTACCTACCCCCACCGGTCCGAATCTCGTTACGCAAGATTCGATGGGTACCTACCCCCACACGGTCAGAATCCCGTTCGCAAGATTACGATGGGTACTTACCCCCACACGGTCAGAATCCCGTTACGCAAGATTCGATGGGTACTTACCCCCACCAGTCAGAACCCCGTTCGCAAGGTTACGATGGGTACCTACCCCCACCAGTCCGAATCTCGTTACGCAAGATTCGATGGGTACCTACCCCACACGGTCAGAATCCCGTTCGCAAGATTCGATGGGTACTTACCCCACACAGTCAGAACCACGTTGCAAGGTTCGATGGGTACCTACCCCACACGGTCGAATCCCGTTCGCAAGATTCGATGGGTACTTACCCCCACCGGTCCGAACCACGTTCGCAAGGTTCGATGGGTACCTACCCCCACACTGGTCCGAATCCCGTTCGCAAGATTCGATGGGTACCTACCCCCACTCGGTCAGAATCCCGGTTCCGCAGGATTACGATGGGTACTTACCCCCACCCAGTCGAACCCGTTACTGCAAGGTTCTTAGAATGCACTTTTTGGTAGTTAATCCTGTGATTATGCTGTTTTTGGAGATGTGTTGGCGGCTTATTTTTTCTGTTCATGCGCCCATTCCGTAGGGAATATTTGTTTTTGACTTTCTTGTTAGTCGTCATCAGGTTTCTAGGGGATTTTTGATGTTTTTGGTTTTTCTTCTTGATTGTGCCTCTTGATTAGGCGGAGATCCATTTGGGGAATTTGTTGTGCCTCTTGATTAGGCGGGAATTTGCGGGGATTCGTTGATTTTTTGTGCCTCTTGATTAGGCGAGTGCTTCAATAGCGACGAAGGCTTTCCTCCGGATAGGCGATGTTCTTCTTGAGGATATACTGTTCTTGATAATACCTACGAGTAGGTAGATGTTTTTGAAAGCTTTGTGCTTGTATTACCTCTTATAGGTTGATTTCCAGCTTCTTGGGGATATCGGCTCTTTGCTTGTTTACGAGTAAGCATAGGCATTCTTGGGAGTGAAGGTTTTGTACCTTCCTGGGGATATTCATATTGGGTGCTTAACTCCCTGTGGATTTGTAATTTGCTTTTGCGGATAGGCTTGCGGGGAAAAATTTTTCTTTTTGGCGATCCACGAGGGAATTTTATTGGCTTCCTGTGGACGGAAATTTCTTTCGGCTCTTTCATGTCGTAGCCTTTGTTAGAGGGTGAAAGGCTCTTCTCTTCTTTCTTTTTGTTGCCCCCGGTGATGTGGGGGATTTTGACTTCTGTTTTTCTTTGATAGACTCTTATGTAGTCCTTGTTCTTCTTTGAAGCGGATACTCTTGTATGAGTGTGCTTAAGGACTCTTGCGGCGATGTCTTCGAGTCGTGAGGTAATCTTTTTGTTTTGCCTCGCGGAGTAGGCGAGGATCAGCTTGGGGATAATTAAGCCTTTCAGTTGGTCATTTTCTTTTTGATGGTTTTCCTTCTTTCTTGGATGGAAGGTGTTGATTAGAGCTATTTTCTTTGAAGCTCCTTATTTGGAATGGTTGACGACTCATGCGGTGATGTTGAGTCGGGAAGTATTTTTGTTTTGCCTCCGGAGTAGGCAAGGATTCTCTCGGGGATAATTAAGCCTTTCCGTTGGCTTTTTCCTATTGAGATACCTCCTCTTGTTGGTGTAGAAGGTTGGTGATTGGGGCCGGTTTCTTGAAGCTCCTTATTTTGCTAAAGTGGTTTAGATTTCGCCTTTTTCCATCGCGGTTTTTATTTTCATATGGAGGCTGGATTTTGGCGTTTCTGTTTTTCAATTATAAGTATGGAGGCTAGACTCCTTATATGCATTTTTATTTATTTGAAAAATTATTTTTCTTGATTTTGACAAAGTCGTATTATGCAACTACTTTGTGTGCGAATGTCCTAAATGCAATCTAATGTTTATTTATTTTTGATGCATTTAGAAAGTAAGCTAGCCTTCTCCAGTTGGCTTCTTACGAATACGCTGATGGGCTCCTCCTTTATGACCATGAGGATGGGCTCCTCTTTTTATCCATCTCTTGGTTTTAGCCCTATCTTTTGCCTAGGCAGCCCTTTTACGGGTTTTCGATCTAGCGGGCTGCCTTAATTTTTGCCTAGAATATCTTAGGGGGCTTTTGCCTTATCTTTTGCCTAGATCGTTCTTTCGGGGTTTCCGATCTAGCGAGGCTACCCTAGTTTTTACCTAAGAATGTACTAGCGAGGCCTTTATTATTTTCTTTTTTTTGTTATGCTTCCCTTTTTTAGATGCATGTTTGATCTTTGATTAAAAGTCTTTGCGCATATTTATGATTTATCAATAAAGAGGCATTTCCATAATATTTGGTCAAGAGAAAGGAAATAAAAGGGAATTTTATTGATAAATGAGCAAAAGTTTATTTCTTTTACGAAGGATTACGAAAGGTATTTAGAAGAATGGGTAGTCGAGGTTGGCTATCTTGTATAGGCTTAAACGAGTCATGTCCATGATATACGCCCCCTGGTTCTCCTAATTGCTTCGGTTGAGATGCCGAGCTCGAGTGAAGACTATGCGGGCTGCTCGCTTTTGGAAGAACGCTACTTTAGCAGTCTTTTCGGTTTTCGGCTAAAGTAACCATTGCTCTTAGTTTTTTTTTTTTTTTTTTTTTTTTTTTTTTTTTACACCTCTTCTTTTTGCCTAGGACGTATCCTAGCGAGGATATGGACCCTATCTTTTGCCCGGGGATGCCCTTTGCGGGTTTTCATTCCTGACGGGTCATGAGCAATGTCTTCAAGCATAATATTTCTTTACTGCGTCGAATTGATTGGGTGTCGAAACTCCTCTCCATCCATATTAGTGAGGATAAGTGCCCTCCCGAGAAAGCTTCGTTTGACTACAAAGGGTCCTTCATAATTTGCCGCCCATTTTCCAATTTTATCCTTCCAGGTCGGAGCAGTTTCTTTATCACTAAATCTCCTTCTTGATAAGTATGAGGGCGGACCTTTTTGTCATAAGCCTTTTTTATTTTCTTTTGATAGGCTTGTCCACTGCATATGGCATCCAGCCGTTTTTCATCGATAAGGTTTAGCTGATCGTATCGACTTTGAATCCATTCGAGCTTCATTAATTTCGCTTCCATAATAATTCGCAAGGAAGGTATTTCGACCTCTATTGGCAATACGGCCTCCATTCCATATACAAGGGAAAATGGAGTGGCTCCGTTGAGGTTCGTGCAGGACGTTCGATATCCATGAAGAGCAAAAGGTAACTTTTCATGCCAATCTTTATAGGTTTTAACCATCTTTTGAACAATCTTCTTGATGTTTTTATTGGCTGCTTCCACTGCGCCATTCATTTTAGGCCTATAAGGAGAAGAATTATGATGTTGAATTTTGAAGTCATAACATAGTTCTTCCATCATTTTGTTATTCGATTGGTCCCGTTATCAGTAATAAGACGATGTGGAATGCCGTATCAGGCATATGATATTTTTCTTAATAAAGGTGACCACTGCTTTTCTAGTCACATGTGCATAAGATGCCGCTTCTATCCATTTAGTGAAATAATCAATGGCTACCAAAATGAATCAGGTGACCATTGGACGCCTCTAGGCTCAATAGGTCCGATGACATCTATACCCCACATAGCGAACGGCCAAGGGATAGCCATAACGTTGAGAGGTATCGGTGGAACATGTACATTATCTGCGTGTATTTGACACTTGTGACATTTTTTAGCATACTCGATAACAATCTTTTTCCATTGTGGACCAAAAGTATCCTGCTCCGAGAATCTTCCTAGCCATGATATGCCCTGGTGCATGAGTCCCAAAGGTTCCTTCGTGTATTTCTTTGATCAATATCCGGGCTTCTTCGGATTGACGCATCTTAACAAAGTAGAATCACAATTCTTTTTATAGAGGGTTTCTCCTATCAACATAAATCCTATAGCCCTTTTCCGAATAGTCCTTTTATCATTGTCACCTGATTCCCTCCGGGTATTCACCCTTTGTCAAGTACCGTTTTATGTCCTGATACCAATGGGCTTTATCTTTTTCATTATCCACCATCATACAAAAGGCTTGTTTGTTGTGCCTTTTGACTTGGATGATGGGCATTTCATGTTCTTGCCCTAGTGCGAACATGGATGATAATGTTGCCAGTGCATCCGCAATCTGGTTATCCTCCCGAGGGATATACTCGAAGCTAATGTTTTCCATCTGTGAAGTCATCTTACGGATATGCTCCAGATAGGGGATTAATTTGGAGTTTCTAGTTTCCCATTCACCCTTGAGTCGGTAAATAACAAGGGATGAGTCACAGAATACTTTGAGTTTGGTTACCCCGTGATCCAAGGCCGCTTGAATACCTAGAGCACGAGCTTCATATTCCGCCATATTATTTGTACGAGTCAAAGGTTAATCTAGGCTGTTATCGGGATATGCTTCTTTTCGGGTGATATTAAAACAGCTCCGATCCCATGTCCCGATAAATTTGAAGCTCCATCGAAAAACATGATCCATTCGTCATTTTTAAGCTCTTCATGTTGGATATGCATTATATGCTCATCTGGAAAATCATCTTGGAGGGATTGATATTCGTCTGTTGGCCCATGTGCCAGGTAGTCTGCCAAAGGACTGCCTTTGATGGCTTTCTGAGTGACATGAATAATATCAAATTCTGAGAGGAGTACTTGCCATCTAGCTATCCTCCCGGTCAAGATGGGTTTTTCAAACAAGTATTTGATTGGGTCCATTTTGGAAATTAACCAAGTTGTATGCCTGACCATATATTGTCGGAGGCGTTGAGTTGCCCATACCAATGCACAACATGTCTTTTCGAGTGGTGTATAGCGGATCTCATAATTTAGAAATTTTTACTCGAGGTAATATATGGCTTGTTCTTTCTTTCCGGTATCATCTTGTTGATCGAGTACACATCCCATGGATTCATCGAGTATCGATAGGTAAAGAATTAGGGGTCTCCCTTCCACGAGTGGTATCGATCTTGGAGGATTAGTTAGGCATATTTTGATCTTTTCGAAGGCTTGTTGGCATTCATAGTTCCAGGCTGTCGATTGGTTTTTACGCAATAACTTGAAGATGGGCGTACATTTATCACGTTAATTGCGCAATGAGCAGGTGCGATGTAGTTTATTCGGCCTAAGAACCCTCGACTTCTTTTTCGTTTTTGGTGGGGGCATTTCTATGATTGCCTTTGTCTTATCGGGGTCCACCTCGATTCCTTTTTATCGACGATAAACCCAAGGAGTTTTCCTGATCGTACTCCGAATGTGCATTTAGCTAGGATTAAGCTTAATCTGGTATTTTCGAAGCCGATTGAATAGTTTCTTTAAGTGTAGGAGGTGATCTGTTTCATTTTTGGACTTGACGATCATATCATCCACGTATACTTCTATTTCTTTGTGGATCATATCGTGAAATAGTGTAACCATAGCCCTTTGATAGGTTGCCCCCGCATTCTTAAGTCCAAAAGGCATTACTCTATAACAAAATGTTCCCCATGGTGTAATGAAGGAAGTTTTTCTCTGTCTTCGACAGACCAATTTGATTTGATTATACCACGCATATCCATCCATGAAAGAATAAAGAGTATTTGTAGCGAGTGTGATCTACGAGCATATCAATATGTGGTAAGGGAAAATCATCTTTTGGACTTGCACGGTTTAGGTCCCGATAATCTACGCATACTCTGATTTTTCCATTTTCTTTACGACTGCACGATATTTGCCAACCATTCAGGGTATTTTGAAACGATCAGGAAATTGGCATCCAAGCTGTTTTTCTACTTCTTCTTTAATTTTTAAGGACCATTACTGGTTTTACTCTTCTGAGTTTCGTTTAGCAGTCGAAATCCCTCTTTTAATGGTAATCGATGCTCCACTATACTTTTATCGATTCCAGGCATATCATGGTAGGACCACGCAAACACGTCCATATATTCTCTTAGCAATTGTATTAGTTTTTCTCGACATCATCGTCAATTTGGGTTCCAATATTTACTTCTTTCTTATTATCTTCTTGTCCCAAATTGATAACCTCGGTTTTCTCTCGATGGGGCTGTATTGATTGCGCTTCTTTTTCTAGCGAGTCTTTGCATGTCCGGGAAATGGTCCCCTCCTCACTTTGTCGACTCAATCCATTCGTCTTCGGCTTTCGGATCTTCCAAGGAGTTTTCAATCACGAGACATGATTGTATGGGTTATGCTTTGTTTTAGATTTCTTTATGAGATGTATGAGAGAGAAAAGAATGAAAGAGAATATGGATATAAAAAAAATGCCTTATTGTATTGATAGAAGAAAATATTTACAAAGCCCTTATTAACCAAAAATCTCGTGATCATGGGCGGAGATCACGGGAAATACATCGGAAGTTTTTTGATATATTTTTTTTATATTTTTTTATTGCAAAAGATGGTAAAAATGATGAGCCCTAATCTGTCTGGTCTTCCTTATCCAGTCTTTTATTCGGGCTTTGATAAGGGCTGGTCGTCCACCTTTGGAGTAGATGCGTCAAAGGTAATCCATCCCGCATCTATTAAATCTTGGACCTTATGCTTCAAAGCTATGCGATTATCTACCGAATGTCCTGGAGCGTCCGAATGATAATTGCATTTTCATTTGGCTTATACCATTCTGGATAGGGTGGCTCCATCTTCTTGGGAGGAATTCGCACAAGGAGTTTAGCATCCAACAATTTTATCAACGAGGCTTCGTAGGAGGTAGGTATGGAAGTGAATTTCCTCTCTTGTCTGCGTGGCTTGGTTTGTTGCGAGGAGGCAGAAGGAATGGCAATATTAATTGCATTCACGTCCCCTTCCTTTTTCTTTCCAAAATTCTTTTTAAAAGTTTGAGTAGAGGAATTGGAGGAAGTTTGTTGTACAATTCTTCCACTCTTCAAACCTTGCTCCACTCTTTCTCCTATGATGACTATATCTGCAAAGAGAGTTGATGTATTTCCTATCATCTTGTCGTAATAAGGACCAGATCGGAGAATTGATGAACATGGATGTAGTTTCCTTGTCGGATAGAGGAGGTTCCACTTGTGCTTGCCAATTCTCTCCATCTTTGGGCATATGCTTTGAAGGATTCGTCGTTTTTCTTGCTTAATAATTGTAGATCTGCTCTTTCGGGGGTCGGATCAATATTGTATTTATAACGACGAAGAAATGCATCTCGCAAATGTCTCCAGTGTTTGGATTTGCCCCCTTCTAGTTGCATATACCAATTTAAAGCTGATTCGACCGGGCTTTCCGAAAGCAATGGATCGGGAGTTTTTCATTATCAGCATGTGCAGCCATCTTACGGCAGTACATTGTAAGATGGCTTCTTGGGCGAGTCGTTCCCATGTATTTTGGGAACTCCGGAGTTTTGAACTTGTTAGGGAATTGGATATTTTTGACGAGACACATATCACTCGCCTCTTTTATATCAAAGTTATGACCTTCCATGGCTCTCGACCTTTCTTCAAGAGCAGTGATTTGTTGTTTTGATACTTCGAGAGCATGAATATGTACTGCTCTTGTACCAGATTGATCATGCTCATTCCGAGGTTCCTCTTCTTCTTCGTGGTGAGAGGCTTGTCCATTCCGAGGACCCTCTTGATGGAGATTCTGTTGATGCATCATTTCTAACATTTGAGTCATTTGCTCTTTCAGCGTAATAAGCTCGACGGTGAGCTTTCGGTTTTGTTCTTCTAGTTGTTCCATCTTTCTAGCCTTTTGAGCACGAGTGAGGACTGGCGGAAGACCAGACCACCTTCTAAATGATTTTAATGATTCTTATTATAACTTTTTATTTTAAATGATTAGCGTGGAATAAATATGCCCTAGGATGAATGTGTTTATGTATGAGAGATTTTATTATGATGATGTTTGTGCATACTTTTCTTAATGCATTGGTTTTCTCTCTTGGTTTTACCACTTATTGAATGATGAATGATACGACTTTGCCAAGAATTTTTTTTTATTATAAAAGGTATGTTTATGGCTTTAATTTGTTTTTATATTTTTTTTATGATTTTTAGGGTTTTTCACTTTTTTGTTTGTTGTATGATTACCCTATGCTAATGCATCAATACAAATGCAGAAACGTATGCACACACAATTCATACATCCGCGAGCGAGCCACGCTTATTTAATCACGAGGTAGGATTTTCCCTGCGAAACGTGTTTGGTTTAGGTGGTTCTAACTGCTCTCACCAGGCCAAAGGTCCCCAAGGTGCCCCCATTATAGGGACCTCTCAACTTTCAATCCTCGGGTCATGCACGGAACTCCGTGTCGACATCCTTAGACCAAAAGAAGAGAGTTATCACCTTGAGTTGGTGGTTTTTCCGACAACGGTAGTAGCCCCGTGTGCCAACTAACCGATCGTATCCGCCACCCACTCCCTATAGATATTCACTCTTGCCCCGGGTATAGAGGGACTGTTGTGTGCAAGGGTTTTTGTGTGCAATTTATATTTCAAACAATTGCGTAAATAATCATACAGCAGTTATATAAAGCCATACAATAAAAACATACGTAAGGGTAAAGGCGTAATTTCAAATCTTCACTTAGTTTGAATTTATCTCGTCACTAAATGGGATCAACTCTCTAGCTTCCCCAATGGAGTCGCCATCTGCCGTCGCCGTCCCTTTCCGACGTCCCGGGAGGGAACGTCTTTGAGACGTTAATGCGAGCGGTCGCGGAAAGATGGTTTAGACTCGCGTATTTGTTTTAAAAGGTTTTCGAAAAGGGTTCTTATGGAGTCGCCACCAATGTTTTAACCATAAACATTGGAAAAGGGAAAAATATTGATTTTAAGAAAAACCGCACTTGGCCATTATAACCGAGTTGGGTAAGGGAGTTAGTTACGTGTGGGGAAGGTATTAGCACCCCACAACGCCCCTTTCGGGTTCCCTATGACATGATTAATTCATTTAAAGAAAAGACTTTGAGAAATTACGCGATTACCCTATTTTATTGCATAATATTGAAATAGCTATTTACATAATTTTAAATAAAACTAAATAAAGCAATAGAAGGAATATTAAAATGACTATCTACATGATTTTATTCTATATGACGCAATAAATAAAATAAAACAATAAATAAAGCAATAAAAGAGAAGGGAATTGAAAAGAACCTCCGTAGCAAGCTTTATATTGAGAATCTCGAACCGTGAGGATGCGTTTTGGCAACCCTCTTTCTACACAAGACTCTCCTCACCAATACAAGAACGACTCTCTTAAAAATTTAAAGAAGAATCAAATGCCGGAATCTAATTCCTTAACCGATTGTTACCTATTTAAGGCGATCGGAAAGATCATTTGAGAGAGGGAGAGAAGTAGACGAGTGCTCTAAAGTGTTTCGAGCTCTGCGGAGTGTCCGTGGTGATCGGGGTGTCCGAAGTGTGTAAAAAAGTGACAAATGAGCCTCCTATTTATAGTTTTTCGCAGCTGGCGCACTTTGGGACGGCCATCCGGGTGGGACGGCCGTCCGGACCGGGACGGCCGTCCCAAATGGCATTTTTACACGGAGCGGGACCCCGGGAAGGCCGGGACAGCCGTCCCACTTAACCGGGGTTGGGACGGCCGTCCCAACTTTGGGACGCGCGTCCCACTTGAACCCTGGAGGGTTGGGACGGCCGTCCCACTTTGGGACGGCCGTCTCAACCTTGTTCAGCCGGTTCGCGCTTTTGGGACCCCGGAAGCTTTCCTTGCTGTTTTCGGGCGTAGATTGATGCCGATGTGTGTCCGTTGAAGCTTTATCTTCATATAGGAAGTCTTCTTGGCCTTCATTAAGATGCCGGGCGAGCTTTGTCTTTGTGTAGGAAGTCTCTTTTGGCTTTTATCGTGTGAATGAGTGATCTCTGTGTTTGTTGCGGGAGGTTTCCTCAGTTTTGGGAAGCCGGATGCACTCCTTTTTTGGGCGACGTTCCTCTAGCCTTTATTTTGAGAGGCCCGGGCAAAATTAGGGGTCTACAGGGCCAGGTCGGAACCAAGGACATGCCCAGGATAAACGGTTGGCATCCCATTGTTCCAACTCGACCTTCCACTCCATGGTTAGACGTCGGTGGAGAGGGATTTTTGAGAAGCTCTTCAAAGGGTCAGGGAACATCCCCATGTGACAAGAGGCATAGAAATGCGTGATACCCCACATGAATAGCAGTGAAGAGTAACATCTGAGTGTTCTTCCTTGCTTTTGGTGACAAAATTCGACCGAAAGTAAGGTGTCGGCAAGAAATGCAGGCAAGGGACTCTTCGAGTGCACGTCCAAGGCAAAGAAGGCATCCATGACGGCTTGATCCACTGTGTCGAGGTGAAAGGGAAACAACAGTCTCAAACACGATCAGAGCCAGGGTTTTGTTAAAAGTGAACTAGTCTGCCCTTTCAGCCAAAGAAGACAGATGGTCTTCTAATATGGCGACTTTCCAACCCTGGATATTCCCTTTTGCTATCAGGGTAGTCTGCTGAGGTGGCAATTGGATGATGGCAGTAACTTTGGCTGCAGGAATATACACCTTATGGCGAATATGGACCCCGACTGACTTGGGCCATCTTAACATAATCTCACACTCTTCCAAAGTGGGCACCATATCAAACTACGGGAATTCAAAGCAATGCAAACTGAAATTCCAAAAATGGACCAAAATCCTGATGAAAATGGGGTCGACACAGATCTTCAGTAAGTCGAGAATCCGTCTACAGGATTTTTCAAAGTCGGAGCGGACCTCTACTGGCATCAATGCGCAGACCCGTTCTATCTTTTCCGCATGGTATCGGGGAATATCCACTTTCTTCAACTGTCTACTAGCCCCCTCCATTTTCTAAAAACAAAAATGCATGCTATTGTCATCGCCGTCAAAACGAGGGCGGTCGGAGCGACGCGATGGTTCCGACTTTCCAATTTTCGCGTTTTTATTGGTGGTTACAACACCTTTAGGTTGTCCGATAACCAGGCTGAACCTAGGGGCGAGGTTTTCGAAAAGACGTTCTTGGATTGTCCGATAACCGGGCTAAACCAAGAACTAGTTTTTGAAGGGTTCTTCTAGAGTCGCCACTGACGTTTTTACCGGAAACATCGGAAAAGGAGTTAAAAGGCGTTGGTTTTCGAAAAACCAACTTTGGTCATTAGAACCAAAGTTGGGTAAGGGAGTTGGTTACGTGCAAGGGAAGTGTTAGTTCCCTTACAACGCCCCTTTCGGGTTCCCTATGATGGGCTAGCTACTTTGGATAAATAAATAAACCGATGAAAAATACTCTTTTACCCTTTATTTTGCGGAATTTTAAAATTATGACTACATGGCCCTAGTTTCTATTGCATAATTAAAATTAAAGCGGTAAAGTAGAGAGAGAGAGAGAGTAGGAACCTCCGAAGCGAGCTTTCTATTAATTCTTTGCAAAAATAGGGTGCTTTTTGGCAGCCCTTCACTCTTTTATAGCGCCGGAATCTCTCAAAAACGCTCTAAAACACTCTAGAAAACTCTTAGAAACTCCGGAAATGCTTCGGAGGGGTTCTAGAAAGAGAATTTGATGAAAAGTCTTGAGAGTGAATGGAAGAACTGTGGGAAATGAGGGGAATGGCGCTCCTATTTATAGGGATTTGCGCCTGTCAGGTCGAGATGGGCCGTCTCGTCTGACAAGGTCGAGACGGCCGTCTTGCCAATCGAGACGGCCGTCTCGCCTTGCAGGAATGACGAGATGGCGGTCTCGCCAAATGAGACGGTGGTCTCACCAAACGAGACGGCGGTCTCGCCATTTGCGCAAGGCGAGACGGCGGTCTCGACCTTAAAAGGCGAAAATCCTTATTTTTGAGCCAAAAAACCCTCCTATCCTAGTATGGGGCCTAATAGTCTCTCCTAGTGGCTTCTTAGGCTTCATCCATCTTCGAAAAGGAGGTCTTCTGGTCTTTATTATGAGGTCGGGCAAGATTTGGGGTCTACAACTGCCCCCCCCTTTACCCGACTAGTCGACTGCTGGCCTGTTGTGCCAAAGAAACCGACTAGAGGGTAAAGGAGTTGACCCTCTTGCCCGATTGTCCTTCAGATGTTCCGACTTGCGGCGGTTGATCTTCTGGAAAAAGGTGTGCTTCCAGGATACTTCTTCTGGCGATAGCTGATCCTTTCGGCTGATAAGTACGAACCCCTATCTGGTTTGACGAGTATGAACCCTCATCCGGTAAGCCCCCTTTTGTAAGGCCTGATGAGTATACACCCCCATCTGGTGTTTGACGAGTATGAACCCCCGTCCGGTAAGCCCCCTTTTGTAAGGCCTGATGAGTACACACCCTCATCTGGTGAAGTGCCTCTGGATGCTCCTTCTTGCGGTAGCCGATCCTTTGACTATGGTGGCGGCTTACTGCTCTAGCTCATGCGCCTGGGTTGAGATGTGCTCTCTTTGTCTTTGATTTGGTTGTCCGGTCGGTGCTAGGGATTTTGTTGGTGTTCATCCAACTTTGTTGGTTGTTGGGGATTCTTTGTTTTTGGTCTTTTGATGATGATCACCCGACTCTTGCTGGTTGGTCGGGTGGGCTTTGTTTGTGTCCGACTCTTGGTTGGTTGTCGAAGTTTTGTTGGTCAAGGTGGTTGACTTTGTTTCAATCCTGCCTTTTTTCGTGGTTTTATCTCTTTTTTCTCGCGATTCTGGATTTTGGCTTTTTTATTAAGCGTAAGTCTTTTTACTCTTTATTTTCTTTTGATTATGCTGACTTTTGGAAGGGATAAAAAGATGCATGGAATAAAATTTTATTTATGAAATATTTTATTACAGCATCCCTTTTCTATATCCCTAAGACTATGGCCTATCGTCTGGAGACGATCCGTAGGAGGGGAATTGCTGGTACATATGTCTCCAGAACTCTACTTGGTCCCGGATCTCGTCGCGCTATTCTTGCTGGAACGTTGCCCAGTCTTGCCGCATTCCCTCTTGGTACTGGTATATCGTCTCCAGTCTTGTGTCGAAGGCCTCCTGCCTTAGGGACATCTGCTCCTGCCTCACAGACATCTGTTCAAATTGCTGGCGCAGATCGTGGATGTTGCGGTTTACGCTAACAAAGTCGTCTGTGTACTGTTGCTGATGTTGATGTTGCTGTTGTTGTTGCTATTGGAAATTGGGAGGTGTAGGGAGATCATGCATTGCCACGATGTCCTAGAGGTCCAAGGTGAAATCCAGCGATGGGTGGAGGACCAGCTGGGTTCCGCGGCGCATGAGCATCCCCATGCTGACCAGTATTGACCGGTTGATAGATTCGGGCCGTTGACTGGAGGCCAGTTCTTCCCGACCACTGCACCCCCATTTTTTTGCCAGGGGGTGATGAGGGGGGCCATGAGGACAGCTCCCACTGGCCTGCTCCCGAAGTCCTTGAGGGCCTTCAGGAAGAAGTAGCCAGGGTTGCATCGACGCCTCTGGCACATGCAGTAAAGGACGAAGAGATCAGGGAGTGTTACCTTACCCTGACTCTCCTTCCTACCGTGGATGGTCCCTGCCAGCAGCTTGTGGCAAATGTGGAGGGCCGGGGGGAGTGCTGAGCCCTTCATCAGTGTGGGCAGAGTGGGGGCCTTGGTGAGTTCCTCCCACATTTCGTCGACGGTGAGGTTGGTGGGGCGTGCGCAAATGGCCTCCTGGTACTCCCGGGTCAACACGTCTTCGGGTCGGACGAATCCAATAGACACGTTGAATTTGTCCAGGGTGGTGGTCCGATACATCCCACCCATAAAGTATGTCACCATCTTCGTTGGTGACAGGCCTAGGATCATGGAGGGAGTTTCGACGTAGGAGATGGAGGCCAGGAACTCCATCACTGCTTGAGGGTACACATGGGTGGGAGGAGTCTGCAGGAGGAAGCCCGATCCGATGTTGTCTGTAGACCCCAAATCTTGCCCGGCCTCCAAATAAAGACCAGAAGACCTCCTATTTGAAGATGGACGAAGCCTAACAAGCCATTAGGAGAGACTATTAGGCCCCATACTAGGATAGGAGGGAGTTTCTGTACAAAAAATAAGTTTTCTCGCCTTGTTGGGACGAGACCGCCCTCTGGATTTCCCAGACCGCCGTCTCGCCACCTGCGAAGGGCGAGACGACGATCTCGTTTCCCCAGACGGCAGTCTCACCGCATTTGGCAGGTCGAGACGGCGGTCTCGTTGGACGAGACGGTGGTCTCGACCTTGTCAGACGAGACCGGCGGTCTCGCCACCTGACAGCATGAAAACCTATAAATAGGGGTCCTCCCCCCCTCATTTCCACACACCTCAAGCTTCTAGCTCTGCCTTCTCTCTAAAAACTTCTCTCTAGAATCCCTCCGACGCATTTCCGGAGTTTCTGAGTGTCTTTGAGAGCATTTTTCAGCGTCCAGAAGAGTTTCCAGCGTCTTGTAGAGTGAAGGGCTGCCAAAAAGCACCCATTTCTTTTAAAGAAATAAAAACAAAGCTTGCTTCGGAGGTTTAATTTCTCCCTCTCTACTTTTACTGCTTTAATTTAAATTACGCAATAGATTAGGGCCATGTAGTCATCACTTTAAATTCCGCACAATAAAAAGGGCAAAAGAGTATTTTCTGGTTTATTTATTAACAATAAAATCTGGCCTATCATAGGGAACCCGAAAGGGGCGTAGTAAAGGAACTAATACTTCCCTTACCACGTAACTAACTCCCTTATTACCCAACTCTGGTTCTAATGACCAAAGTTGGTTTTCAAAAACCAACGCCTTTTAAAAAACCTTTTCCGATGTTTCCGGTAAAAACATCGGTGGCGACTCCATAGAACCCAAAATAATAAGTCCTTGGGTTAGCCCGGTTATCGGTCAACCCAAGGACACTTTTCGAAAACCTCGCCCCTAGGTTAGCCCGGTTATCGGACAACCTAAAGGCGTTGTAACCACCCATAAAAACGCGAAAAACAAAAGGGTCAAAAAACCATCACGTCGCTCCGACTGACCTTCTCTTTTGAGACAGTGGCGACAGATGGCGACTCCACTGGGGAAGCCTCGAGAGTTGATCCCATTTAGTGATGGGCCGACTTAAATAATAAATAAACCAATGTCGCCGCCTCCCAAAAAGGGGCGGTCAGAGCGACGCGATGGTTTTTTCGACCCTCTTGATTTTCGCATTTTTTATGGGTGGTTACAACGTCCTTAGGTTGTCCGATAACAGGACTAACCTAGAGACGAGGTTTTCGAAAAGTGTTCTTGGGTTGTCTGATAACCGGGCTAACCCAAGAACGAGTTTTGAAGGGTTCGTGGAGTCGCCACTGATGTTTTTACCGGAAACATCGGAAAAGGTGTTAAAAAGGCGTTGGTTTTCGAAAACCAACTTCGGTCATTAGAACCAGAGTTGGGTAAGGGAGTTAGTTACGTGTAAAGGAAGTATTAGTTCCTTTACGACGCCCCTTTCGGGTTCCCTATGATAGGCCGGCTACTTTGGATAAATAATTAAACTGGAAAATTGCGCTTTTACCCTTTTATTATGCGGTATTTAAAGATTATGACTACATGGCCCTAACGTCTATTGCATAATTTTAAATGAAAGCGGTAAAATTAGAAAGAGAGAGATTGCACCTCCAAAGCAAGCTTTTTATATTTCTCTTTAAAGAGTGGGTGCTTTTTGGCAACCCTTCACTCTACAACTCTTAGAAACTCCGGAAATGCCTCGGAGGGATTCTAAAGAAGATTTAGAACGCTCAAAATATTCCTAAAGACACTCAGAAACTCCGGAAATGCTTCGGAGGGGTTCTAGAGAGAGAAAATCTAGAGAGAAGGGGGAGAAGCTGTGTGTTGTTGGTTGAAAAAGGGGAAATGGAGCCCCTATTTATAGTTTTTCGCGCCTGACAGGTCGAGACCGCCAGTCTCGTCTGACAGGGTCGAGACCGTCGTCTGGACAATCCAGACCGCCGTCTCGACCATGGCAGGGGGTCGAGACTGCCGTCTGGAAAACCCAGACTGCAGTCTCGACCTTTGCAGTGGCGAGACCGCCGTCTGGACAAGCGAGACGGCGGTCTCATCCCTGGCGTGAGGTGAGACAGCGGTCTGGTACTTCCAGACAGCGGTCTCGTCCCTTCAGGGCGAGAAACTTTATTTTTCGGGCCAAAAATCCCTCCTATCTTACTACGGGGGCCTAATAGTCTCTCCTAGTGGCTTGTTAGGCTTCAGCCGTCTTCAAATAGGAAGCTTTCTGACTTTATTCTGAGGTCGGGCAAGATTTAGGGTCTACAGCTGCCCCCCCTTTACCTGACTAGTCGGCTATTGGCTTTGTTGTGCCAGACAGGTAGACAGGAAGGTAAAGGAGTTGACCCTCTCGCCCGGCTACCCTTCGGACGTCCTGTTTTGTGGCAGATGATCCTATGGGGAGATGTTGTATTGTGCACCTCCGGGATACTACTCCTGACGTAGCCGATCCCTTTGGTTGACACGTGGTAGAACCTCCGGATACTACTCCTGACGTAGCTGATCCTTCGGTTGATGGGTATAAACCTCCCATCAGGCTGGTAGTTACAGTCCGTTGTGTGGGACTGGATGGGTATGAACCCCCCATCAGGCTGGTACGGTCCATTGTGTGGGACCGGATGGGTATGAGCCCCCCATCAGGGTGGTACGGTTCGTTGTGTGGGATCGGATGAGTATGAGCCCCCCATCAGGGTGGTAGTGGTGGCTTACTGTTCAGGTGGCCCATGCGCCGTTTACTGGGGAGTGATTTCTGTGTTGGTAGATGTTCTTGTACTTCTTGGATGGTCGTCCGGGCTGCGCCGGGGATTTTGTTGGTTGTCCATCCAGCTTTATTGGTTGTTGGGGATTCTTTGTTTCCGACTCTTGCTGGCTGGTCGGGTTCTTCTCTTCCCTTTTTGTGTTTGACTTTTGCTTGGTAGCCGGAATTTCTTCGGTTTAAGGTAGTTGTTTTGTTTTAATCCTGCCTTTTTTCGCGGTTTTCTCTCTTTTTTCTCGCGATTTTGGATTTTGGCTTTTTCCTGAGCGTATGCCTTTTCTCTTTTAAGCTTTTTTGTTACACTGACTTTTTGTAAAAGGAGGCAAAGAATGCATGGAATAAAATTTTATTCACGGGAAATTTTATTACAACAGCTTTTATTTAGGCAAATGAAGTCCCTAAGGGCTATCATCAGGGGAATCGGAGTAAGGAAACCCTTTGTACATGTGGTACCGGAAATCTATTTGCTCTTGGATTTCATCACGGAAGTCCTCCTGGAATGTCGTCCATTCTTGCCGCATCCTCTGCTGCTCCTGGTAGATCTCGTCCTGGCGAGCTTGGAAGGCCTGCTGGCGAGCATCCTGGGCCTGCTGCCACTGGGTCTGCTGCTCTCGCCACACCGCCATTTGGCTAAGCTGCTGGCTCGGATCATTCTTGTGTTGGTGTATGCCAGTAAAGTCGTCCGTGTACGGTGGTGGTTGCTGCTGTTGCTGTTGTTGTTGCTACTGGGAGCCGGGAGACGTGGGCATATCTTGCATCGCCACTAGCCCCTGGATGTCCAGCTCGAAGTCCAGGGAGGGGTGCAGGGCGAACTGGCTTCCCCGACGTATCAGCATTCCCATGCTGACCAGCATTGGCCCATTGATGGGCTCGGGTCGTAGGTTGCGGGCCAGCTCTTCCCGGCCAGGGCACCCCATTCTCTCTGCCAGAGGGGTGATGAGGGGAGCTACGAGGATGTCCCCCGTGGATCTACTCCCGAAGTCCTTAAGGGCCCTCAGGAGGAAGTATCTGGGGTTGCAGCGCCTCCTCTGGTGCATGCAGTAGAGGACAAAGAGGTCAAGGAGGGATATCTTACCCTGGCTCTCCTTCCTCCCATGGATTGTGCCTGCCAGCAGCTTGTGGCAAATGCGGATTGCCGGTTGCAGTGCGGAGCCTCTCATTAAAGTGGGCAGTGTGGTTGCTCCTGTGAGCTCATGCCACATTTCCGCGGAGGTGAGGTGGGCGGGCCGAGAGCAGATGGCCTCTCGGTATTCCCGGGTCAGTGCTTCCTCGGGTCGGATGAATCCAATGGACACATTGAATTCTTCCAGGGTGGTGGTGTGGTATTGCCCACCCATGAAATAGTTGACCATTTTAGTGGGCTGCATGCCCGAGGCCATGGAGGGGATCTCGATGAGGGAGACAGAGGCCAAGAATTCTTGTACCGCTTGGGGGTACACATATGTGGGTGGGGGTTGTAGTAAAAAGCCCCACCCAATGTTGTCGATGTGGGCTCTGATGTCTTCTTCCCATCCAAATTTGGGCAGAACGTCGAAGTCCAGTGTCAGCATGGAGTGCCACTGGTAGTTCCTGATATTGTCCAGGCGGGCCTGGTGTTGTGGCGACAACTGGGAAGGGTCTGAGGGTGGCGGTGGTGCAGAACTACTAGCACCAGCGGTGCTCCTTCGCTTCCTGGAGGCGCTTCTTCCGAACATCTTGAGCAGGGAAGGCTTGGAGGAGTAGAAATATGAGTTTTGGAGGCTCTAGAGGTTTAGGAGGCAAGGAGAGTTGTGAGGAGACCCATCCAGGCGCGCACCCTTATATAGGGAAATTTTTCGGATCGAGACCGCCGTTCGGGAAGTCGGGATCGGCGGTCTCGTTTGGGTTGCCGGTCGGGGCGGGCGGTCCGGAGGTTCCGGGGACGGCGGTCTCGACTTGCCTAAGCTCGAGACCGGCGGTCTCGATTTGTAGGGAATCGAGACGGCGGTCTCGGAATGTCCGAATGACGGTCTCGACATTTGTTTTTTTTTTTTTAGACAAGAAATAGGACTTGGTTCAAAAACATTTTATGCATGCAAATGTTTTCATGTTTGATGTCCTATAATGCCTACTTTAATTAGTTTTTCAGAAGGATTTAGCGAGGCGTGTCTTGTTGTC